>CAJNOL010000481.1:95861-132472 GCA_905250125.1 Rotaria sordida
TTTCCGTGCTTCACGTATTGGTGCAGAACTTTCCTCATGCTTATTGTTTCCGTGCTTCTCGTTCTCCAATCCCAAAATATTATTTCTTTCAGATATATGTATTGGCAATATTAGACTGTTGAAGAAGCCATATAAAAAACATTATTTAATCATATTCTCTCTAGTGGAATAACCAAAAAGAAGCTGTAGTAGGTACAGCACGCATGATCATACTTGCAAATCAGCCGGCGATTCTTTGGTAACGCTTCTAGAAGATGCTCAAGCTCCTATTAAAGCAAAACTCAAACATTTGTAAGAATGAGGCTGAGTCCTCGTCTAATAATGCTTCTAATTACTGTGCTGTTATTAAATATGACACATTTGGCAATAGGTTTTAACTTTTTTATCAAACTTTCATGAAGACTGATAGATGAAAGTTATTTTTCTTTTATGTAATTAGAAAAAAAATTCTCAACATCGACTGTTCTATGGATGCTTTTACATTACGAGAAAAAATGCGCTGCTATTCTAAAGAGTCATGACTTTTTTTCGTTTTCTTTGTCTTCATAGAAACAATGAAAAATAACAGACCATAGCAGTGTATTGTTTGTCGACCGTAATATAAACATCTTTTTTTTTTACTTTTCACTTTACCATCATATAAATTTCTGAAGCTGCTTTGGATATTGAAAGAAAAATTTTCAAAACCGGTTAATCACTTGAGTATTTGTTTTTCTCCTACTGGAAACTTATCTTATTATTATGTAAGTAATGAAAATATTTTCTGTACTTTTGTTTTGAAGAATATGAATGCAACACATTAGATTCAAACAAAAGATTTCTGAACATATTATAACATAAATTTCAGTTCTTTCATTCATATCCAAAAAATAGATGTATCGGCGAAAAACAATAACTTACGAGGGAATATTTTCAAGTGCTGCATTGCTCTTGAATTGGAACTATCCATGCAGAAAAAAAATAGACAAAAACGAATTTTTTATTACTATAAACAGTAAAAAATGACTACGAAAAGTAATAATAAGTGAACTTTCTTTTAGTAACTTTCCTCTATGAAAAGTTACTTTCGTTTAATAAAAAATAGTATTTCATAGTAAATAAGTCTCAAAGTTTTTTATTACCAGTTTTTTTTTCGAAAATAGTGTATGAAGACACTCTTACTAGTAATAAAAAGTACTTTGATACTTATTTACTATAAAGTACTATTTTTTATTAAAAGAAAGTAACTACTCATAGAGAAAAGTTACTAAAAAAAGTTCACTTATTATTACTTTTTGTAGTCATTTTTTATTGTTTATAGTAATAAAAAATCCGTTTTTGCCTACTTTTATTCTACATGGGTATATCCATTGTATAAGTTCTAATGAACTATGGATGCATCCAGAAAAGTTCGAGCTATTAGCTTATTGTTGTCGGCATACTTCATTTTTACAGTATTTTTTAGCTCAATGCCGTGATCCCATTCAAGAATATTAAGAAAACTCAATTTCAAATTTGGACTTGATACTTCGTATAGAGGCAGGCTTGAACGAGATCGATCTCTTCTAAAAGTTTCAGATTTTCTTAATTGCTCCTATTCTGCAATAAGAACATCGGAGTTTGCTAATGCATACAGCAACGTCAACAACATGTATTTACCATTGCTGTATCTTAAGATAGGAAACATAAAATATCTAAAACTTTCCCCATAAACTATTCTTATTAAGGTCTGCTTCTGTGTATAGTATCAAGTTGAAATTCGAAACTTAGCTTTCATGATGTTTCAGAGGTGGTCCATTGCATTGTGCTAAAAGATATCGTAAAAATGTAATATTTCGGCAGTGATCAACTAATAATCTGAACTTTTTTCGACGTATTCATATCTCAAAGGACATACACAATGCATATAGTCTCGACTCAAGAGCAATATGATAGTTGAAAACGTTTTATTATTTGCCTTGCAGAGAGCACTTTTAATGCTGTACGAACTACAAAATTAATGTAGGCTGTCATGAGTTATTTGCTTTTTCTTTTTCCTCGACGTAGCTGGCAAGAGTTGATTTTCTTCCATATGTTTTATTTTGTTCAACGTACGCATCGAAAGTCTTTGTTTTTTCTCTCGTGATGATCACAGAAATGACAAATCAGGAATTATTCCTTGGAACATGAGATGAAAATATCGAGATTGAGTCATCCATCATCCATTTTTCAATCTTTTGTAGAATGATCTGCCTCTTCACAAACAACTAAAACAAAACAAATTTTTGTGAACTTTTTCTTTTACGTGTTTCGCGATAATTAAAATGAGTGCAGCAGAAGTTACTCGAAACTCTTTAAACAGCCGATTTTATATACGACAGTTGTGAGAACAGTTAATGATAGATCATGAATCAGATATACAATCAAACGATCATTCGATAATCTTGTTCAGCAACTTGTTTATACGCATTTATAGAATTCTCTTTGTGATAAATGACGCAATACATTCCTTTTACCTTGTTTTCAATTTCCGTCAATCGATCAATATCTAAGTTTTCTGACTCCATGGAGTGCTGCCATGACTGAGTGCTACGTTGTTGGTCACATGCTCATAATGTACTGTATTCAAATCTAGGTACCACTTGCCTTTGAATGACACTTGACAAGTTACTAACGGCTGTTTGTCTCGAATCATCCATCCTATCGCATGCTGGCTACGTAGCGACATACATCTGCTCTTGCAGCTAGTATGTGGTTAGTTAATTTATAAGAGGATCTCAAGCAATTCAACCAAAAAGCTCTGGACCAAACCATCCTTCAGTCTAGAACTATAGCTAGTATTAGTTGTAGGGAAGATATCAGAGTATGAAATCTACTACTAGGCAGCACTCACATTGCAACAAAGTTGGAAGATAGAGATATCACTTCTCTTCTTCCACTAAATTGATAATCAAATAAATTTAGTTTCAACAGATTGAAAATGCTTCTCAAAGAAAATATTTGTATATTTTATCGTAGAAACAATTATTTATTTTCTAGAAATTACCTCTTTCTCGATAATTGGTATTCCAATCGGCTTCACGCTGCATATCGTATATGAGTTTCAATTTCTGTGTCATTTATTCTTTTTCTTTTTCTTCATATTATAATTGAGTTGCAATTCTCCTTTTTCAATCACACTATCATATATGAAGAAAGTGAAAAAGAATACAATTATGCTCTTTGTCAGCGAAAATGCTAAATCAGAAACAGAGTATCTACATGCAGAAAAAAATAAGGTATTCAATTAATTTATTTCTTGAATCAGAAAGCTACACTCCCTACTAAATATTACGTAGGCATGGAGACAAATAGATTTGCCAGTAGATGTGTTTTATTCATGTAAGTTTCGCTCATTCTTTCTTTTCTTCTCTCTGGGTAGCGATGAATTGAATAAATTCTATATTCATTTTTCTGCATCATTGCATGACAATATAGTGTAATATATACAAAACAATAATTGCTACACAACCCCTAGTAAGTGGAATCATTGTACACATTGAAACGCTTCTAGTCACATTATATAAATTCGATCAATAAGGTATTGAGGAAAAAGCAACCATATTAAGGGGGAACTCCCTCTCCGAAAGTCGATTTTCCTTGAAAAACCCGATTTTTGAAAAAACACATATTCTAGTAGCCCTGAGTGTCCTCTTTCAGAATATGTATAAATTATATAAGAACAGAACATATTTTTGCCAAATTTTGGGGTATCTATTGGAAATCATAGTGGGAAATCGACTGTTGTGTTGATCTTTTTTCCTTAGTTACCGGTAATTGATATCATTCCATCTTCTTTATCAGCAGTATAAAACCATCGACGTATCAAGTAATTATGTTCTGACTGTTGCAGTCAGAGAAAGAAGCTTCAAAGTTAGGTTATTTTTCGTAAAGGTGAGGCCACAGTAAGCTTAGATTTAGAAATTAGCTTAATTTTTTCTTGAAAACATCATCAACTGCAAGAGCTTTTTACATACTTTTCAATGATATATAACATTCTCTAATTTCCTACACAGAAACATTATCAACTACTTCGCAATATTATTATTCGTTTTTCTCAGCTTCACTATTTTATCGTTTACTGATCACTGCGGAACATTTTTCCAGTCCACTGTTTGACGTACACTGCTAATATTTTTTCTATTCAAAAGATGAGACTTTTCTCTAGAAATTGTAGGGACAGATTTTTAAAATATGTATCCATTGTTCAGATATATGAAAATCTTTGAAAGAGCTCAAAACAGTTTTCGCGATTCTCAGTTTGAAATGGTCACTACAGTTCAATGAAAATGAATTTCAAAAAACTGTTCCTATAATTCCTAGATAAAAGATTTTCCTTCATTTTGGAACAAAGTTCAACATTTATCATGCTGTGGGGCATCGAGAAAATGTTCCGTGCCAGAAGCCCCGTTTTTAGGAGTAAATTGAGTATAACTCATTAATTATCAAAAATTATTGATTCAAATTTTTATCAAATGCTATTTACATTAGTTGTTCTATTTCCTGAAATTTTCATCGAAATCTGTTGTACCGTTTAGAAGATAGATTTCGGAGTGGGGTTCCCCTTAAAAGAAAAAAAAACACATGAGATGACGTGTCATAAAACATGAGTTTAGAAGCATAAGAATTCACCCTATTACTTTTATTTATGTATCGAGAATCAAATTTTTAAACTGATTTCTTTGGCAAAAAAAAAATTGTCTTTCGGTTCTATAATCTTTTCAGAAATGGATTTGTCACGACGTTATCCATCAACTTATTTTGTTTTATTAATACTTCCATATTTATATATTATATATTTGTATTTATTAAAATCATCATCATCATCATCATCATCATTCAACAATTTCATGCAAATAAAACCATCATCTCATCGACTAAAATCAACTCATACTGGACGAATTTTAGTTATTTATATTTGGGCTGATACAGATGTACAGGCAGTTGGCAATCTTGAGTTTTTTATTCGTTATGGTGTTCATTCATCACAGCCAGCTGATTATTATTTTGTTCTACAAAAAGTCAATAAAAAGCCAGTTAATGAATCACGTTTACCATCACTTCCATCCAATGCACATTATATTCAACATGAAAATGAATGTTTTGATTTTGGTACAGTTGGATGGTTTTTATCAAGTAAAATTGTTGATATAACTTTATATAAATATTTTATCTTTATGAATGCATCAATACGTGGACCATTTTTTGCTGCTTATTTTGATCATGAACTCATGTGGTGGTTTACAGTATTTATTCAACGTTTAAATGATGAAGTAAAACTTGTTGGTTCAACACTTAGTTGTCAAATTAAACCACATATACAAAGTTATTTGTTAGTCACTGATGAAATTGGTTTATCTATATTAACTGATGAAAAAAGTGGAGTATTTAATTGTAAAAAAGATTATAATGATGCTGTTGTAAATGGTGAAATAGGTGCAAGTCAACTTATTCTTCTTGCTAATTATCAAATAGCATCATTACAAACAAAATATCAAGGTTGGGATTTTCGTAAAAAAGAACATTGGGATTGTAATAATCGAGTTAGTCCGATATTTATAGATAACTCTATTGATGGGATTACACATGATCCTTATGAACTTGTATTTGTTAAATATAAAGGTTTGCCACCATTTGATAGCGATCTTGAACGACGTGCATTAGTCTATCAAAAATGGCTAGAAGGACAACGTACTAAACAAAAATTTTGACGTTTTCATGGATAATTTAACTGTTAGATAATCTTTATTTATGAAAAATGTGAAATTTTTATTGATTGTTCGTTTTTGAATGATTTACAACAAGCAATATGTAGGATACTAAATAACATATTTTTACAGTTTTATGTGTCGTTTTCATATTTCATAAATTTGTCAACATATTGCATTAAAGATTTATTTTTTATTATTTGCGTCTCAACAATCACTATATCATTATTAATGTTGTCACAGCCATTTTCTACACAATATTTCATTTGACTGTTTGTGCATGACAAGTCAATGATAAATATGAGTTCTTATCTAATGCTTATCAGTTTCAAGTTAAATAATATTACGAACTAAAATGAAAACTAAAGTATCGCATTAATAAAACCATGTTTTACATCTTACAAACTATTGTTTAGAATTTTTCTAAATTGAGTCATCACTATATAAAATTTATTTGTTTTAAAATCGAACATCAAATATCACTTCGTCAACATTTATCTTCCTATACTATCGATTAAACATTTGCATATTAACTATCATTATGATTGCTCGTCTTCAATTGAACAAATTTGTAATAATTGCACAATTTATTTAAACCTTGTTTTGTATTAGTACTTCTTGATTTACGTGCATCACATTATTTTCTCTATTCTTCTTTTCTCACAGCAAAGTATCACTCAAAAATTTGTTCACATCATGATCAACTATCAATCACTCATACACGGGAAGGATTCGTGAACCCATGAGTAAAGAAATCTGAGTTTACTATTGAAAATAGTACAGTCAATAGTATGTGAAATCGAAATATTTCTATTCTTTAGAAGTCTTAAATATTTCAGACATGTGAAACCTTTCTTTGAGTGGTCAATTCGAAAATATAAGTAACAGAAGGTGGTAGAATTGATATTTAAAAAATTGTGAATCAGTAGAAAATATTCTTCAGATTAGATATTAATCGATAGAATTTGAAATACTATTTCAATATATGATTTTCATACAAATATCGATGCCTACGATCTAAGATAATACTTTCACTAATCATCTGTATTTTTTATGAAATTCTGTAACTTACAGTACTTTTAGTTTTTTATTCGATGTAATTGTGCTTGTTAAGAAAGACCTAATATGTTAGAAGCTTGTTGAAAATTGAATAACTTTTGTATAGAACGCTTATTCATATGTCACTTTATTTCGAGCTGAAATACTATGTATATTCTCAGGTTCTTAAATAAAAAAAAAATTTCAGTTTTTGAAATTTTGTAATAATTGATATTTTTTGAATAGCTTAGTTGTAGTTGAAGAAAAATCAATGAAATATTTACTTATAGTAAATCTAAATTTTCTCTATGTATGATAAAAATTCCAAAGAGTTTACTTTTATCATTAGGAGGGATACAAATGTCGTAATGCAAGTAAATGAAATTTCGTAATGCTTGATCATTCTGTTAGATCATATCGGATACATGTTCTGATAATGAATTTCCTTTGAAAAATAGACTCCTTTACTAGATTATTTACCAGAAACTTATGGATTTTTTTTCCAAATAAAGAATTATATTGAATACTATTTCCTTCAATATAGCTGTTCATACTTGGAATCGAATCGATCGGTTTGTCAGTTACCGATCCAGGTCGGTCTTCGCCGGTTTTTTTATTGATTTTTTTGGGGCACTACAGTTGACCTCTTTTACTCATTTTTAACAATTTCCATGGTTTTCATGATCAAGAGATATGAGGTTGGAAGTTTCCAACTGACAAATTTTCTGTCGTTGTGAAAATCATAGCTCTAAATATTGAGCTAACACTTTCTCATCGTAAGATGAAAGTCTTGGATCATGCGGAATGAATTTATTATGCTGACGAAAAGTTAATCAGATATTAGAAGTCAGTTTCGATCTAAAGTAAAGATTTTTCATCTCGAAATTTCAAGTTCATTTTTTTGGACCACTTTTAACCCACACTCATAAAATTCCGATAGCCTGTATTTTTCATTTCATGCTTTCATTACAAAATATTATAAAAGATTCCATTCTATTGCCAAGAACTTGTCAATTACTAGTACCATGCAACTAGGAAACTATTTATTGCGCCTCAATTGATTAACTGATATATCAAACGCATCGATTGTTCACCAGTTAAGTCAAGAATTTCAAGCAGTCGATCCGATCCAGTTGAAAAAACATCTGACCGGTTCCGACTATGCAGCTGTTAGTTTGTCATGTAGAATTCTCTTGAAATCATTCACAATATTTAATATGACTCCATTTATATAATACTCAATAAGAAATTTAACTCTGATCTATCGCATCTATTAGCGAGTGCACAATATCTACAGAAAATAAGAACAACATATATTCAGAAAAAAAACCTTTAGATTATTTTGTTTGTTGAGCAACTATATTTTTGTGTTTTCGTTATATATCCAAAGAAAGCACTAAAAATGAAGCAAAAATGTCTTTTTTTTTCTCTTTTTCGTCCAAGTACAATATAACACATAAAGCAAACAAAATATAAATAAAAAGAACACTTTTTCTTGTTTTAATTAAATTTTTTTTTCTATATTGCATAATGACAAATAACAGAAAAAGAAAAAAGCGACTATAGCGCAAACGAGATTAAGAATGATGTATATAAATTTTATAATCATTTAAACAGAAAAAAAAAAAGGAAATAATTTTATACAACAAAAGAAAAAGATCACAAATGACACATACATGTTGCTGCTAGGTTGTTATTATTGATAATTATTACGAATAAATAAGCAAAAAAAAAAAGAATCAAAGAAAAAAAGAAATCACAAATAAGCAGCAAAAAAGAAAGAAAAGGAAACTAAATTTTAACTTTCGTTGGAAAATGTTGACTCGTGTGTATTTGATATACTAGTAGGAGAAGAAGATGAAGAAGAATTTGATAACCATCGTGTCTTGTGATCATTAAGACCGAAACCAGCTGAATAATTTCCTTTTATAGCAAATAATTGAAGAAAATGGGGTTTACAATAAATTTGTCCATCGTTAGCTGTATAATTGCCAAGTCTAAAAATAAAAACAAATCATCATTGATTACAAATACTTTTCAAAAAAAAACAAAAAAGAAATTATCCGAAACATTCAAAAATAAAACGACATGCTCTTTGATCACACGGCAAAGGGAGGTATAAAAAGAAAAAACACACGCCTACGATTGATTGTTGATAAATGGACTTTTATTATTATTATTATTTTCCTCTAAAACAATACAGAAAAATGTAGATTGTTCTATTTCAATACTCACTTCAATATCGATTTGCAATGCATACATTTAAAACATGATTTGTGATAAATTTTTTTGTCTGCTTCAATCTTAAGAAAAAAAAAGGAAATGTATTCAAATGATTAACACAAAAAAAGAAATAATAATAATAATAATAATAATAATAATAATAATATATTTAAATACTTTTTCCATTGCATAAACTGTTTTATTGCATACAGAACATTTATTTGAATCAACAGCTGGTTCAACATTGGTTTGTTTCGGTGCAGGTTTATCCTAAAAGATTTTCTTTTTCTTTCAAGTTCTCTTTCATATTTTATATAAAAATAAAAACATACAACAAATCGTTTTGGTGTATGTTTAACTTTAGATGACGCTGTTTCAACTTTAAGTGCATCTTTTTCAAGTTCAACAAAACGATTTTTTAATGATTGAGCTTGGCCTTTAGTTGGTACAATTTCTTCACTATCATTATATTGTTCTCTTATACCACTTGAACTATCTCCTGTATCCGCTGTTGGTGATGCTGATTTTCTAATAAGAATTCGAATGAAAATTATTTTTATTTTTTATTGCAAAAATTTTTCTACCTTTGAACACCTTCTGGTGGTGGTGTGATTTGTTTCAATGTTTTTCTTGTACCTGAACTACTTTGTTCGGCACTTTGCATGAGTCTTCAAAAAAGCAAAATATAATAATTATTATTTATTTGTTATTATTATTATTATTATGTTTTATATCAAATAGAAAAGAAAAAATAAAGCTAAGCAATGGAATTAAGTGTAAAGATACGAGCAGCTACCTACTCATTATTATTAGTATTCTTATTCCATAAGTCATGAATAATAGAGACAAGATTATCAACACCAAGATATTCTTCGTCACTATATAATAACATGCAATTGTAGTTAATAAAAAGACTATAAGGATGCAAACATACACAAAAATAAACTAAAATTTATACCTTTCTCGAGCAGCTTTGGCATGACCTGATTCAATATTAGCTTTATCATCTGCATAGCCTGGTTTCCGAGAAGCCGTTTCATCCTGTATATATATGTATGTATATTAAAAATATAGTAATAATTAGATAATATGTAATATTACATCTTCAGCAGGTGGTAAACGTCGTTCGTTGTCAGCTGGTGGCGTAATTGCACGTGGTCCACGTCGTTCAGGAGGTGGTGAGTTCTCTTTATCCATTGTTTTCCACAATTCAACAAGATTTTTTGCTTTACCTATGATATAAAATATATGATTAAGACCTTTTTTTTTTCTCTCTTTCTCGTCTAGTAGGCGTATACAAAAATAGAATAATAATAACTTTATCTGATTACACACCTTGTTGAAGTATTTCAGCGTCCTGTATAACTTGAGCGTCAGGTGTATCTCGATCTGGTGAAGCTTGTTTTGTTTTCCACTGTTCGACAAGCTGTTTTGTTTGACCCTTTTCAAAATAGACTTCGTCACGTTTATCACTTTCACGTACAACGTTCCCGTTCTCCTATATATATATATATATAAATATATAGAAAAATGGCATATGAAATTAAAGAGAATAGAGAAGAAAAAAAAAAGATTCCGACAGAAAGAAAGAGAGAAAGAAAGTGAATCAAACACACCATACTACTATTTGGTAAGAACACGTTTTAATAATAAAGAAGAGAATGAGAAAGAAAGAAAAAATATAATCAATCCATATGTTTGTTAGTAAATGAAAAGAAAATGAAATCAATATAGATAAATATTTTTTGGTAAACAAATAATAGCGTTTGACTACTCACAGTTTTCATGTATTTGCTTTTGTGACTTCTGAATGACATCCGTGTTTCTTTTTCTCTTCCGATATGTGTATGTATGTATATGTGTGTATGTGCTCAATCGAATGTCTCTCTTCAGTAGTAGTCAGTCATTGCATTTCTTCCTTTTAAACGACAGAGAACGGACAATAAATTCTTTGCACTCAATCGTTTTTTTTTTTTTTACTCTACTTCGATAAAGAGAAGAACAAGAAAAAAAGGATAGAGAATGGATATATGAATGGACACATGCATTCGCCTGCTGATGATCGAAGGTTACTCACGTTTTTTCGTTTTTCTCTTATGCAACTATGCTCTCTTCTTCTATCTACCTAGTTCAATGATCGAATACAATATGTATAATGCGTATCAATCACTTTATAGCTCTGTAAGTTGACTTTACCAATAAAGCAATCCGTCTATCATATATATATATATATATATATATGAGTCGCATAGACGAATAGTATATCTATAATTTTTTTTTCTTCGCTATGATTTTTGCTCTTTTTATTTGAATACAAAAAAAAAGGCAACTTATATGTAAAGCACTTATCATTTATACCCAATGAACAAACAAGCAAAACTCTTCGAATGTTTTACTTGTCAATAAAAGATACTATTTACATGGCAGACGGACAAATAGTCGTTGTTAGAGAACGACAATAAACTAATATATAAACTCATAAAACAGATTCCAATAATCATACTATTGTTTTTGTTATCTTACACTATTTATTATATACTACGGTGCACACGTACACAAACATACAAATGTGTTTTCTCTTATAAAACTATTGAGATATAATACATTTTGTGCATAGTATTATGAAAGAATATTAGTATATTTTAAAAAAAGGAGAAAAAAATTAATTTTTTATTTGAGATCAGTGTTTATATTATTTTAGCAATGCATTGCAAAAATGAGGAAAAGAAAAGTGCATTTGAAAATAGAAAAAAAAGAAAATAATATAAAAATAAGATAAAGACAAAAATAATCATAGATTAAGCATTAATCTACTTTTAGCAGTATACCAGACACACACACAAATACATAGCAAATGCACACATTTGAAGATAATAACACGTATATGAATAGGTGTTCACACAAGTTCAAAAATGAATTATTTGAACAAAAATATAAAATGAAAAAAAAATAAATACACATATATATTTCGGAAATATACACATTTAGTGTACCTCACCGGAGCTAGTGGAAACACCACTTTTGTTCGTATCCGTTGATTTTATCTTCAGTCTTACACTCATGTTGACAAGCGTGTCAGAAAATTCGACACGCTAAAAAGAAACAAGAGAGGAAATTGTCATATATATGTGTGTGTGTCGGTATATATACGCAAATTAATTCTTAGTATCTAGGTGTTTTTTTTTGCAAGCAATCCCATCTATGTTAGTAATTTTTGTGTTTAAAGAATTAATAAGAAAAAAAAAAACGTCCCATTGATTAAAAATTAAAACCTACGATTGGTTGAGTTTTTCTTCTCAAATTCGAACCATTTAAAGGTTGGCACACATTTACGTGCCATCGAAACTCCTTTTATTTTTATGAAGAAAAGAAAAATAAATATTTTCTCAATTTCGGTAAGTCAAATAAAAACTATTTGAAAAAAAAACAAACAAACTTACATCAACACGTATTTTTGAATCACCACCAGCACCTGTTGATTGTGTACCACTTTCTAAATTTTTAAACATAGCTACACGTTCTTTAGCGACACCACTTTCAAGAAGTTCATTATCAATTTCTACTGTTCGTTTGACCTAATAGAAAAAAAAAATTTAGAATTAAATATTTATCTAATTATAATTATTTACTGGAGTAGTTTCATCGGGATTTTCAAATGCTGTAGCACGACTTTTAGCTAAACCACTTTCAACAGATATAGGTTGAGCTGTTGATATTATTGGTTTACTTGTATCGGCCATATACTGTTCTTTAATTGTACTTGTTGAACCACTTGTTACATCAAAATGTTTTTCTGTTGATTTAAATTCAGTATTAGCTAATGATGCTAATTGTTCACGTCGTGCTGTTGCGAATCCACTTTCTGTTTCCATATCAAGATGTCGATCACCTGAACGTTGTGTTTGTTGTTCAGCTTCAATTTTCGATAATAATTCTGAACGTTTTGATTGTGCATTACCTGTTTCAACCATAGTTGATATTTCATCAAGACGTGTTGGTGTTATTGGACGATCAGATATTTGACCACTTTCAAATTTTGCTTTCCTATCTGTTGCTGCACCAACAAGAAGATCAGCATCAGCTTGTACACGATTTGAACCAAGTTCATGATAATCTTGATCAAGTTCACCTTTTTCAAACATAGCTTTTTTTTCTGTTGCTGCACCAACCATTGCATCACGATCAATAGTAACTGTTTTTGGTAAATTTGCATCATTCTCAATTTGTTGTTGAAATGCTTGTTTTTTTGCTGATGTTAAACCAGCAACAAGATCTTTATCAATTTGTACTTTATTAACACGTGATTCCACTTCTTGTTCGAATTCACCTTGTTCAAATGCATGTTTTTTTGATGATGCTACACCAGCAACCAGATCTTTATCAATTTGTACTTTATTATTACGTGATTCCACTTCTTGTTCGAATTCACCTTGTTCAAATGCATGTTTTTTTGATGATGCTACACCAGCAACCAGATCGGTATCAATTTGTACTTTATTAATACGTGATTCAACTTCTTGTTCAAATTCACCTTGTTCAAATGCTTGTTTTTTTGATGATGCTAAACCACTTTGTACACGAACATCTAAACGTTTTTCTTCACGTGGTTTATCACTATCAACTAAACCTTTTTCAAATTTATCTTTAACTTCTGCCATTTCATGATAAGGAATCTAAATAATAATAATAATAATATTCAAAAAAAAAAGAAAATCTTAAATATAAATAATATTATTTTCATACATGTTCTCTTTGTGGTTTCTTTTTTCGTGTTGATCGAACAACACCATCAGATTCTGATGGTTGAGTATCATCTTCATCTTCCTCTTCTTCTTCATTTTGAAGACCGTTTGAAGAACCAATATCTTCAAACCTATTTAATGAAATTAGATTATTTTTATCAAATAAACTAATATTAATAATTAGTTTAATAATTATAATACTTATCATCAAAAGAAAAATGATGACAAGAGTTGTATAAATTTTCCATATATATTCATCGAATTCAGTATAGATCGTAAGAATTATATTTACTATTTCTACTATTGGAGAAATTTGAAAATAATATATGATCATAATATAAATAATCATTGTAGCTATCGTGATTAGTACAAGACATGCGTTCATATTGATTGTTTTTCTCATTGAATATTTTTCGAATATATGTAAAAAAAATCATGAATTGAAAGTATTACTATTATTGTAGTTTTCGCTTTCGTTCTCTTCAATAAACACCTCTATTTTTACTTTTTTTTGTCAAGATATTTTCGGCATTTTCTACTCAAGTCTTTTTTTTCTTCTTATAACAACAAAAAGAGAAAAAGAAAATAATGTCATCTATCTATTTGACATTTAGTTGTAAAAAAAACTATATATTTATATATCGTGGTTTGTATTAAGATTAATGTTTCATCAATAGTTAAAAAGCTACTTACACTATCATTGATGAAGCCATTTAAAATGCTAGATTTGTTGAAAATCTACTGCTGTTCTTCTTCGTCGATATTTATTGATGTGGAACGATAAACTACTCTTTCCTTTCTTTTTTACTCGTGTAATTCAACGAAATGGATGACTGCTTACCAAATTTCTTTCATTTGTTTTTTTTTCTTTTTTTTGGGTATCTATTTTTTATCTTTTTTCTTTTCTTTCTAACCTCACATAGACACTCAAAACGTGTACGATACAATAAGAAACTCGATCATTCTGATGACTTCCTTTTCCAATTAATTTAACTAATCAACCACAACAAAAATAAATAATAATTACTTCTGAAATCTATTTTTGATTTTGTCACCTGGTGCTAATTTTTCAACTTTTTGCAATTTTTGTGTTTCATCATCTTCATTTTTACCACCAAACATTTTTGTTATATTACGTAGACGTTCCAATGTATCATCAGAACCTCCACTGGTATCGATTGCTGTCAATAGAAAGAGAAAACAAAAAAAAACAAGATACAAGTTATATCCTCAAGTAAAAGATTTATATAGATAAATTCTATTTAATTGGACAGTGTAGTGAAATTCCTTTTTTCTTCTTTCTATAAACACTAATCTAAAGAAACCTTACAATTTGTTAAGTTTTCGACGTAAAAAAAAATAAAGTCAAGTGCGTAAAAGAAAAAAAAAGCTTCCTTAAATAGTCAATACATACACGTATCTTCATTTGAATCTGCCATTGTTCACTTGATTCGATGAAGTAGGTGCTCAAATGTAGCACACTTAAATATTTGTTTTATTTTTTCGTCTTTTTCTTTAATTTGCACCCACCCGTACTTTGGATAAAGTGTTTATAAGTAAGAGGAAGCTGCTAGAAATAATATAAATATCTTCTGCCTCGTTCTTTGACGACAATACTAGTAAGAACTGTACATATGTGTTATCCCAGATATTTTATGTGCTGTTTGCCCCCGCTTTTCTCTATCTTTTTCTATTGCTACGTTTTTTTTCCTCGTTCGGCTTCATCCTACGCAAAATATATATATGAAAATACAAAAAAGAAATGTTCCCGCTGCGCAAATTGTACAGATAAACAACGAGTGTCAGAAGAAATTGTTGGATATACTAAAGAGAAGAGAGAAAAAAAAATAGCATAATAGAAACGTAATATGCTGTAGTGATTATTTCTTCGTTCTTTTCTTATGAGATCATTCCGCTGTAGAAACTGTACAAGAAAAAAAAGAGGTCATCAACAAAGTGTATATACATATATACAGTGATGCACATAGATTAATTGGATGAGTCGTTTTCCCTATCTGTGAAATATCTGTCAGAAGGCAAAGAAAGAACAAAAAAATCTACTATGTCACAATACAATAACGAAGAGAAACGATCTATTTTTGTTTTACCTCATGCCTAGAACAGTTGTCAACTGACAGAATTTTCTCGCATAATCAATTATACAACTGACAGATAGACACCCACGTTAGAAAATTCAGAAAGCTTTACAGAAATTGCGTAGATATATGTAGACTCTTTAAACTAACAATAGAGTAAACATATGTGTAAGTCTTTTTTCCCGGATTTAACTAATTTGATATTCAATATAAAATCAATCGAATAGGTTTCTATGTATATTTAAAGGTTCATCTTTATTCTCTAATTTGTTTGTCTAAATCATTGAATTATAATATTATGAAACCATAAAAATTTTAAGAACTATGCATAACTGTTGATATTATT
The DNA here is from genome assembly GCA_905250125.1 of Rotaria sordida. NCBI lineage: Eukaryota > Metazoa > Rotifera > Eurotatoria > Philodinida > Philodinidae > Rotaria > Rotaria sordida. The sequence goes on from CAJNOL010000481.1 coordinate 112,012, forward strand.
TATTTCATATTACATTCTTCTTATTTGTGTATATATATGAACGATCAACGAATCTTATTGATCATATTTTATTTCGATAATTTTATCGATTAAATCAATAATTAATAATAAATACGTTCGTACGCGACCTTTACTTACGAATAAAATCTATTATGTTAAATTTTATTTTAACCGAGTTAATCCCAATGATCAATGAATAGATATTAATCGAACTTACTTCCGTTCATTGTTGACCAATTTATAGAACAAATCTCTTTATGACGTCGTTTTTTATTTATATGTTGTTGATCACGAAATAGTGAACATGTTTGTGAAAATGAATTTTCATCCATTGATGTATTTTGTTCATCAATATCACTTAATGTTGAAAGATTATCATTAGTTGTTGTATCACCATCACAATGTCCATTAGCACTTATTGATAATGATGACGATGATGATGATGTACTATGTTTATGTTTTTGTTGTTGACGAATTATTGATATAGCTGCTCGACGTTCTTCTTCACTAGCAGCTTCAGATATTGGATCAAGAAAATGATAAGAAGAATATACTTGTTGATCTTGTAATGAGGATGATGATGATAATGAGGATGATGGAATAACAAAATTTGATGATGTCACATGAGGTAAAGGATGTATATACCTACGAAAACCCTCATTTTCATCATCATAATCATCATCAATATCATTTAATTCATTAGAAAATCGACATAAAACACCATCATCTGGATCAGAAAAAAGTAAATTAACTTCATCTTGATCAATATGAATTTCATCAAGATCATCATCAATATCATCATCATCATCGTCATCATTTGAAAATGATAAAGTACTAAGAAGACCATGAGATGTTAATTTATGAACAATAGTTTTTGTTGAATTTAATTGACGTTGTTGTTGATCAATACTGATTGAATCGACTAAAGATGATGATGATGATAAAAATGATTCATCATCATCATCATCATTATTATCTGGTATTATATGATGTTTAAATAATCTTTGTTCTAAACTATCCGGTGAAAGACTACGTTCACGTTGTTGGTGTTGGTGCTGTTGTTGTTCTATAGGCATCATCTCTTCATCAAGAACGGTAGCACCATCATGATAAGGCAACATGAGGCCAGATGGTAATGTGAACTGTAGAAATTTGAACATCAATCAACAGGAGAATCAACTGTGATGATATTGTAGAATGTGTTAGGAATAAAATACCAACTTTTGATTCTCTTATTCGTTTATGTTCGTAATCGTATTGTAAATGAATGTGAGAAAAGGAAAAGTAAAAAAAAAAGAATGAACAAACAGGTAGTGGTTGGTTGAAGTGATGATGAACAATGGAATACAGAAGACAAGAAATAACGTTACTTCATTTTCTTCTCTTTTTTCTTATCGATTCGTCTCTGTTCTCCTCCTTTTTTTTGTAATCGCAGCAACGTTCGACCGAGCATATATACACACACACACATATACAAACACAAGCAGTTCTTAACCGCAGGCTTTATCGATAAATTCGTTTTTACTTCTTTTCTCTTTCACAACGACACAAGTAGTATATGTACAGATTGATATAGACATGAAATGTGCAAAAAAAAAAGTCCGACGAACAAGAGAGCTTTTCGCATCAGTGTTGCCTGAAGATAATAAACAAAAATCGTTAGAGATTTTTCTTTTTCAATTTATTTGTAAAGTATACAATGAACAGATTATCGTTTTCAATTTTGATACAAGGTCTCGATGATTTTCTTTTTCCTTAACATAAAATATCGATTATAATACCATTGACGTCTCATAGTTAAATAAACAAAGAATAGTATACATCATGAAATCAGTCTAGATGAATTGTGAGAATGAACGTCAAGTGCTTAACATTGAAAAAAAAGCCATTCATCCAATTTGTAAAATACACAGAACGAACGTTTACCTATACGATTTATATTATATCCTATATATATATATATATAAATAGATGTCTGTCTGTTGATTCTATTGAAACGATTCTTTAGGATATGTTTTGCTTTTTATAGAAAAAGATTCTATTTTTATAAATTAGATTTTTAACTTACCTTGTCGATTATTTCTTCCATTATGATTATGATTATGATTATGACTATGATTATTATTTTGAAAAACTAATATTGTATGCATAATACAGAGATGAATAAATGTAGCAGAAAACCATTCATGTATAAGAGTCCAAAGAAGACGCCAGACATTATTTGTATTATTATTGACCATTGTTGTCGTTGTTTTATCATATAGTAGACTAAAACAAAAACAAAAAAAAAGAAAATGATTGTTCAATGTTATTGACTAAAGTGATTATTCGGTCAGTGAACTTTTGTCTCTTTTAATCGATCCAACACTAGTAATTGCATGATAGTATGATCAAACCAAATTTATGAAATATACGAAAGAAATCATATTAAACATTGACATAAATATGTCGCGCATCAATGAATTTTTACATCTTATTTGTAATTAACAATCATTTTTTTTTATGAACGAATTTTTATAGTAATTGATTTCTTGATCAAATTTCAATAAATCATAAAATTATTCGGTAATCGATTCAATTTATTTTTGTTTTTGGCATTAGAAAAGTCATGTATTATTCGTATTTAAATATGACAAATAATCTTCTTATCACATAACACTTTTAAATAGGCTATTATGAATTTTAATATTAGAGATTTATTTAAATCTCTTGTTTTTTTGTCTATTGTTGATCATTGTTAAGTCAAACGACATGAAAATTAATTAAATTTGTCAAAGTTCATAAGATATTTTTCTTTTTATTGTTGTTATAGTCATTAGTAAGAAAAACAATCGATAGAAATTTAGAGTCACTAAAAAATGTCAAAGACAAATTGAAGAAACCTAAAAAAGTATGCCTTTTTTTGATTTATGATATTGACATTTGTTATTTGAATGCATTTCAAGCTTCATTATTTCATGTAATTGCTTATTGATGCTCTTTATATAAAGAAAGACATAAGCTAAAGTAAATATTAAAGTCAAAAAAATTACTTTTTTTTGTTAAGTTTTCAACAACATATGATAAACTATGTATTGGCAAGCATTATCTATAGAAAGATTTGTCTTGATTATTAAAGATTGTCACAAATTAGGTTTTTTCTTATTGCTTAAAATTTTTTTTCATTTTATATGAATATTTCTATGTGGTTGAAAAATAAATATTGTAAACCGATACCGACATAAAATATGTCTCAAATGTAAATGTTTATCAACTTGATGTTACCGCATGATTTTTATTGTAAATTATTTGTTTTATTCTTTTTACCTTAAATATAATAGAAATACTAGTAAGGAGATTTTTGTTGTATACTTTAGTATTAGTTATGATAAAATATTCGAGATGTCCATCGTGATTGAAAAATTATTGTTGCTACCATGATGGTATTCAAAAAGATGTGTAGAATTCCATTGCTGTGACTGTAATGAACTACGTAGAATTGTTGTTATAAATTCATCAGATTCATCGAACCTCAGTGTTACATTTATAAACACTGAAATTCCGTGCAAATTCATGTGGTTTTGAAATATTCTTCAAACAGAAGCTGCCGCCATCACTACAATGGCGGCAGCACTGTGATGGGAACCTCTGTTAAATGTATCTCTCCTTAAGCTGGAATTTATGTCAAATTTTATCAAAGCTTCTATTGTCATTCATCTTTTGTTTATCATTCTACACTTTTATTTTTTTTTGTTATAGATTTATTCAACTGCAAATTCGTCAATGAACTCTGGAAAAAAATAGTTAGGCTTAATACTTTTAACATATCATCGCTATAAATTAATTTTCTTAAAAAAATTAATTATATATTCCAATAGCGCACGGAGTTCTCTACAATCATATATAAGTATGTGTTGAATTACACTTGTTCGCTAAAATGGAAATTCAAGCACAGTGAAAGTACCCTCATCATCAGATTTTCTGGGAATACATTTTTTTGTTCCTTTTCCATTCATTTTTTCAAATTGATTTTAATATAGGAACAAGCTGTTACAAACATGAGTATATATTCTGAAAGCACGTGAAACTTCCTATCATTTTATACTTTGGCCAGTCTTGACTTTCAATTATTTGATGACAAATATTTCGAGAATTGTTAGTGCATCCTCGACGACTCCACATAACTTATACAACAACTCACGAATGGTTATCTAGGAGTTAAACAAGATGTATGGATAATTATTCACCTATTGGTCTTGATCTTAATATTATCGGAGTTTTTCGTCTTGTATGAACCAATATGTACAGACACATCGTCGAAATTCTCAAGAACACTTGACTGAGGAAATGTGATACGTGAGTATATTAACAATATTCGAAATATTTGTCATCAAATAATTGAGAGTTAAGAGTGTAAAAATACAAAATGGTAGAGAATTTCACGCACTTTCAGAATATATATTTATGTTTCTAATAGCGTGTTCTTATATTAAAATAAATTTGAAAAAAAATCAAATGAAAAAGGAACAGAAAATGAATTTTTGGAAAATCTGGTGATGAGGATGCTTTCACTATGCTTGAGTTTCTATTGTAGCGAACAAGTGTAATTCAAAATGTACTTATGTATGATTGTAGCAAATTCCACATGTTATCGGAATATATAATTACTTTTCTTAAGAATATTAATTTATAGCGATAATATGTTAAAAATATTTAGTCTAACTATTTCTTTTCCAGAGCAGGATAAATATTATTTTGAATAATAATTTTACTATTATATTAACAGCCAACAATAAACATAGAAATTAGGAATACTTATACCATGTATATTGGAAAAGACTTAGTTCGTCAAAGTCAATTCTTAGAAAGATATGATATGAATGAAATAATATAATGAAATATAAGTTCTTCAATCGAATTTTGAATAGTTCGTTGAACGACGACAATCTTATGTGAATTATCATTTGATATTGTTCGCTAAGAATATGAGCCTGTATGTCATATAAGAAAAAGAAAAGTAAAAAATTCTTTTCAAACTATTTGATTCATCGATAATATGGATGAATATTAATTTATAACACTCATCATTTGGTTTTCTTGAATATTAAAAAAATGACTAGAGAAAAGATTAACGTGACTATATCAAATAATAATAGTTGGCAAAGAATATAATGTATATAGCCATTGCTCAGAGAAACTTGACAAGTTTTGTTATAAATTTCATAAAGAAGAATAATTAAATGTATACCATTAATTGAAATTACAATAAGCACATGAGCTAATAATCAATGTACCACATTTAATTAGCTCTAGGTGTGAGAATTAAGACAAATTAAAATATAGTGACACATAATAAATAAAATATACAAGAATTTCAACGCAATTATGGTGGAACGATGAATGTGATGGATTTACTACTATCGGCGACCGTACCGACGATAAAAGCAATAAAATTATCAGTTGATGAAAACATCAAATAATTATTGATGACATCAATAAATACAGACTTATGGTCTAATGTATTCACATATATTTGATAGATATTTTTCGAAACAAATTATTTAGAAAAAATGAATTGATCTTCGTTAAATCAAACGTTGATGCATTGTTTCATATATTTGCGACAAAAAATGTTTCAGTACGAATTCCAAAAATAACTGTCTACGACAATCATATCTAGTAGGCGAAAAAAAAATCACATTGTGTTTTCATAATTTCTCAGAAAAACGACAACCATCAGAAATTTTCGCTGAAAATAAAATAACGCTAAAGTATGAATAAAATCATTTTTCTTCGATTTTCTATCGTTAACATATTCATATCCTAAGCAACTGGGAATGATTACTCCATTCGAGGCGGGAAACTTTAGTATGTCTCTTATTGTGGTGTAACTCGAAAGTTTTCATCAGATAGCCCGTGAAGAAAATTTCTATTTTGAGACTCATCTCTCTTTAGTCACTTGTTGACTACACCAATAGTCTCTTGTGTGACACTTCGATAAAAAAAAAAGGCAACCCTACAGACTATGCATCAACCATTTCAAATATTTTCTGAAACTACCATTCGTATTGTGCTCTCATTTATCTTTTTCTTTTCCTGAGATTAAATCCATTACTTCTATACGGTTTTATTGGGTCATTGACGAATGATGGCAATTACTGTCAATATCTTGTTTAGTATCGTTGTTATCTTTATATGAAATCTATCTCTTTTAGTGCATTCTGATTCTGCCCATCATCTGTATATATACGTATATGTACATCGTCTCAGAGTTTCAAAACCTTAAGTTTCTTTTCACAGTAAACTCGTTCTCAATGGATTGATTGATTTGGTTCGCCTTTATCTTCATTCTCGGTTGACAGAAATAGTAACAAGAAGCATATGTATACAGATAACCTATTCTTATGATTATTAAATTTGATAGAAACTTTAAAACGATTCATACATATTTGTTATTTCGACTTCAAAAATTACCAGCCAACACTGAACTCAACAGGTTTATTCGTAAAAATAGTAATTTCCTATGCCATCCATCAAACTCTTATATTTTTCAACACTTAGTACTTAATTTTAGTTAGATCTTCCAAGAGATATTCTGACATCAAGGATACGTTAGACCGAAAAAAAATGAAAAATTATATAAAATTGTAAAATAGATGAATAAATAAAGAAATGGAAAAAATAAGAATCGAATATCAATAAAATGATTAAAAAGTACAGAGAAACATAACGAAGAATTCGTAAGTCAGTGTAAAAATTACAGTACACAGAGCCATAACATCTTAAATTTATTTTTCGTATCAAAAAGAAGACATATTCTCTAGAATGAATTTGAGATCTCCCTGCACGAATCGAACAAAAACCCTTCGTTGTACTCGGCACCTTTACAAAATAGATTTAATATAAAGAAAAGTGACGAATACAAAGCTGACTGATAGAAAATGAAAATCTAAAACATGCATTCATTACCGACAAGGTAAAGTGATACTCAATTGATTTATCCAATAATCTAAGTCGAATATATTGAACTTTTTGAATGACTATGCAAAGTACTGATTTATATCATTCCATTGTCAAAAATTATGATGACTTTGAAATACGAACAAGTCTTTAGTATTATACTGTGCTTTCTAAATAGCGTAACATCTTTACAATAGCCTCTAATAAAATGTAAATTGATTGAATGTCTCACATTATACATATTGAAATTCTCTTACAGTATATTTCTATAGTGAGATTCATTTTCCTGGAACGTTTTTGCTGTTTCGTTGAATATTAATCTGCTAGTTGTATTTTTCAAGGTTTATTTGTTAAATGATATTTAATCAATTACAATATAAATTTAATACATTAAATATAAATGTGTACACTATATTATTTGATCGTATTTTTTTTTGTCGTTACAATTATCTACAACAACAATGACGACGATAAAGTTCAATGATTCTTGTTCCAAATATGTAACGAAAAAATTTGCTTGTTAAAGTTGAAATATAAAAAGATAGAGCAAAATTAAAATAATATAATGCAACATCCACTTGGAAAGTAAAACTTTCAGTAACAAGTTTACCAACAGTTTTATTTAACTTATCTCTTGTAAGTAATGAATAACTATATAAACCAACCCGTAATACAAGAAAAATAGTACCTATAATAGCTTACGTCACAAGAATCTAAAATATAAAACTTAATTAGGTAAAAAAAAAAATCTATCATTAAATACAAAATCTAACATACAATAATAAGTTGTGATTCGAAACGTTTGATTAATGAACTATGTATATTCGGTGTTGTTGGAAATATTCCAGTTTTCGTTTGTTTAAAATTGAAAAAAAAAGTAATTAGACATACAATTAACATATAAGAATATAAGGCAATAATGATATAAAAATACTATATAAGCAGTGAACAATAATTCATATATACTATTTAAAGAAGTTTGACATTTATTATTATAAACAACTTGAAATATAATTATATGTATATTACTTATACATGCTAAACTAAATATACCAAATGATAATTGATATTCTATTTTAACTGTACTCCAAGTACGTATTTTAGCATTACTAGATGTAGCTAAACATCGATCTAAAAATCGATAATAACATACATAATGTAGCTAATTCAGATAAAGTAAAATTAAGATAATAACGAACTGTACAGAAAATAATTGATTGATGTTCTAAAGTATCTCCAAAGTAATTAAACAACAATCGAATTGAAATAAGAATAAGAATAGAGATCATATGAAATGTATTAGCACATAATAAATAAAATACACAAGCATTTCGACGGAATTGTGGAGCAGTAAATAGAATAAAATTACAAATATCACCAATTGCATCAACAATGATAGTAACAAAATTAATAACTGATAAAATTTTTCCAATGATTGTTAATAATGTTATCAAATGTGTACTGTTTGTCGATATATCCAAATTAAATTAGATATCTAAAATTCTTTGCTTTTTCAAAAATGAATAATTATCCAAATGCAAACTATTACTTTTATTTTTCTTTTTATTCTATTTAATTAGTTAATTTCTTCTTACTTTATAAATCCTGATATAATGAAAAAGTTATTTTTATCGATATCTTTCGGATGTTTGTTTGTTTGATTCAAGAAAAAAAAAAAGAATTCGTGTTGTTTGTTAAAATTAGATTTTCAAAAACAAATTGCAATAAGACAAGAACCTATGGTTGCTGTTGCTTTTACGTGTCTGTTTTACATGATTACGGCACAGATTTTCAATGAAATCAGGAAGTATACATCATTAGGTGTTCTCATTTCCTTATTATAGTTTAATCATTAATTAATCATGCTGATTTGCAGAGCAAATGAGGAGGTGGAAGTCCAAGTGTAAACCTTAAACGGATATATTGCTGTCAACTGGATGATAAAAAAAAAGATCAAGTCACAAATATATTCCGAAAATACAGTAAAAGTAACAAATCTAATGTTTACATATTTATAAAGATTATGACTGTTGAAATTTATTTTTTATATTGTTAGAATTCTTTCCTGAAGAAAGTCTGTCTACTCTTTTTTTTTTTTAAGAAAAATTTTCTTTCAAATAACAGATCATGAAATCATCAACATTCAAAGAAATACAAATGAAAGGACATCAATCAATCACATAATGGTATATCCATAGATGCATACGAGTTTAAAAACATAGTAGAAAAATTCAATGAAATAAAGTAAATGATCAATATCAGACAAAAGAGCTGATCTAGAAAAAACTATCCTAGAATTTATATTATATCTAAAAAGAATTCTTCAATATTCGTTTTTTGATCTATTTAATCGATGACTAGTATTTTTTTGAGTTATCTCTCTTGAATTTTATGCTCTGATTGAGATAATTTATAAGATAATTCACTTAAAACTATAGAATATTTAACTATAATCTTTAGTTCTGATTAGGATAACATTTTTTCTCGTAGGATTGATTCCGAGAAATCTTCAAATTTCGGTTCTGATTCTGATGACCGGGACTAAAGTTGCTTCTGCACATGAATATAGAATTGTTCGAAAATTCCATAAGTAAAACTAGAGCTCGAACGATCATGTATAGAATACGCTTCCTAAAAGAGTATCCATCATTCTAGTATTCTATTACTGTGATTATTTCTGAAGTATTAATTCTTTTTATTAGTATGTTGCATGTTCTATGATTTTCCTATGAATAAATGGAAAATCTGAATTACTGAACTTGTTCTGTAACTTCATATCATTTGTCAGACAGAGAGCGCCATCTAATTTACTACTTGAATATTTTATGATCCATTTATTACCAAAATAGTGAAATATTTGATTTATTTCTTTCGATATTTCACCATTAATATTTAATTTATTATTTTGAAAGACTGGTTTTTTTTGTGCAAAATGATTTTGGAATCTGATGATACCGATCATGATGATAATATATTATTCGGTAATGACACTTCAACTGATGACAGTGAACATGGTAAAAATTCCAAAACTGTATTCATTGAAAGTAAGAAGAAACCATCAAATACTCGTAAGAATATTTCGAAAAAAAAAACAAAACAAAACAAAAATCTTTTTTTTTCTTGTTCTATTTATTTAGAATCAGATTCTTCTTACAAGTACGTGCAATTCGTTGTTATGAAGAAAAAGAAAATCTATTAATTTGTCTTCATATAGCTTTAGTAATTATTTAGAAATTTATGAACAAATATATAAATTCTATTGTCATGATGAACATAAACAATGGCAATTATTATTTAGTGATATAATTAAACAATCATCAACACCTTATCAAATACTTTATATGTTTTTGGATCATACATTAAGTACAACAAATAATAAAAAACATAAAATGGTTATACCATTTATTGAACAATTTAAACAAATAAAATCTTTAAATAAAAATATCGAATTAGATGAAACAATTAAACATAATATTTTATTAAAAATTTGTCGTCGATGTTTATTTAGTCAATTAGAATCTATTATTGATATATTTGATTTACGTTCAATAGATAATCGATTAATTGTTATTAATTTTATCAATGAACAAATTGAACAACATCAAGATATAATATTTATTTCACAATTAACGAAAATTTTAAAACTCTTTGAAATTAATGCAATACCTTTTGAAAAAGTTTGTTCTTATTGCAAAAAATAGATAAATATAATGAAAATATATTTTTCTGTTTTATTTCAATAGATTATTATACCACTTATATTAAAATCACAATGGGAAACTATTAAATTCGTTGTTGAAGATAATAAAATACTTCAAAGACAATTACTTCAAACAATTGATGATTTAATATCAACAGATAAGTAAGAATATTAAATTCTCTTCGAACGAGTGAGTCGGAAGATTTTTGAGATAAAATATTTGTTTGTTCGTGAACAACATTGAAAGTATTTCCAAGAAGCTATGAGTTATGACCAGAATTTGATATGTTTTCAGAATGTAGGCTTAGAAAGTTGTTTAAGACCAATGCGATAATCTTTTGAAAGCCTTAAAAAAAATAGTTTGAACGGAAACTTTTTCCGTATATTTTTAAACTGTCACTATTACGACTCAAAATATCTTTATTAATATATCAGCGTATAGAGTAGAAGCTGCTCTACAAAATATACGATTGAAGTTTTTCTACAGATTACTTCAATTTTTCGTTTCTCTTAAATCCTCTTTTTGACCAAAAGATGTTTTGTATAGAAAGAAGCACTTGACAAAGTGTCCATAGTTTCACTTCGATCAAAACCATAGCTTAGTTCAATAGAAAATTTTTGTCAAGAAGTATCCGCGGTTAGGTCGAATGTTTTTTTGGATTTTTGAAAAATTTCTTCAGTAATATTGAACAAAAATAGACACAATATTTCTTATTCCATATTCAAAGAAATTACAAAATTCTTTTCATTGTTAACAGTTTTTGGCTTGTTTAAGGTATTTCGGTGCACATTTTCCGTCCACACTCATTTTTGAGTCTTTCATAGATTACCTCCTCATTCTTGGAAAAAAAACTGAGATAAAATTTTTAAATCTATACGTGGAAAGTACACAATATATTGGTTCTAATCCATAGATTTTGACTCCTCGGAAACACTTTCAAGGAAGTGAAAAATAAACAAATATTTTATCTCAAATCTTTCAACCTATCTGCTATTTTACATAAGATATTTTTAATTTTATCTCATAACTAACGAGTGGCCCGTAAATAATGGCACAATTTTTATTTCTTGTTTTTCACAACCAGCTTTCATTGTAGAAATTTGTATCTAATCTCAAAGGACTTCCCTTTCAATTCGCGTTAAAACTACATTAGAACGTTTAGTCTAAATTTCGAATTTAAAAAAGTGGCCGAATAATTGTGCGGTTCTCCAACATGTACAACTTTCTAGAAAGTTTTTGAGTACAATGAACTGAACTCTTTCTCGTAATATACAATGAAGCTCATTTCAACCAAGTATTATAATACAGAAACTACACTTCTTAAAATTAAGCTTATTTTGCTAATTTCATCCGAATATAGAGTTGTATTTTCATAATAAACATTCTTTGTAACGTATCATTCAGTTCTATTCAAATTATAAAACTATAATTTCAAAGGTTAAGCTTGGGTGAAATTTTACCCAAGTTTCCGAATGCCTCAAAACTGTTAATTCAAAACCATGGTCTTCTTTTTGTAAATTTTTGAAAACAATATTCTTTTCCTCAGCAACGAGTGTTAATGTGAAAATTGTTTGAAAGATAGAGCTTTTTTGCAGGCAACAAAATAACTAATAAGTTTATTTGATGAACCAATGTTTCAACAAATAAAACCAAAAACAACTATTTTTTACGTCAGAAACTTTAGATTAAATGTTCTAATGTAATTTTATAGAAAATTGAAAGAAAAATCTTTTGAGAGTAGACACAAATTTCTACAATGAAATCTAGACAAAAAAATACCAATGTTATTATATATGAGCTATTCATTATTTTATGTGAAAACCTTTTATTTTTTTTCTGAATATTTATATTATTTAGAACAAAAGTTCGTTGTTTATTGGCTGAATATTCAATTGGTATAAATTCAAATTATATTGATATACATATATTAAAACGTGCTGCAAGAAAATTACTTAAACAATATAATTTTGATTTACATGATTTTCCAAATTTAGCAATGCATGAAAAAATAAGTTTTCTTAAAACATTGTTTGTAAGAAAATATTTAGAAAGAAAAAATATTTGTGATAATGAAGATGATGAATCATGGAGTGAACAAATTAAAGTAAGTATTCAAATATAGAACATTCTGTTTTTTTTCTAGAACATATCAAATATTCGTCAATTATTCTTATTGAATAATGATGATTAGAAAAAAAAAAGCAAGTCTAGTAATTCTATCGAATAAATCTCTGCAAATAAAAGAAGATCTTGAGGACTTCTATTATATGCAAGTGTTAGTGTTTTATGTAGTCAAATTTTTTGATTATGAAATTTTACTACCGTAACTCCAATGGAGATCAATACAGGGCTCTACCAAGCGTAAAAATATTTTAGGAAGATCTTCTATTATGTTTCATTTATTTTCATAATTCTGTTTTTTTTTTGTATTGAATAAAATCATAAGTCTTAGATTAAGAAATTGTATTCATCTGATATTTCATTTTTCACTTGTAGAATTATTCTATCTAATATATTGATATTTTTATCTAAAAAAATCATTGGTTCTTTTGTTTTTCGAAGGAATTAATACATGATAATCGTGATTTACAAATAAAATTAATTGATTTATTTGTTGACTATACTGATCTTGATTCTGGTGATGAATGGGCTCGTTTTTATAATCTTGAAGATTTTGAAATTCCTGAACAAGTACGAATTCATCGTCAAAATATTCTCAAAAATGATACAATCACTCGATCAATATCTATTAAACCATCAATTTGTTTAACTAAACAATTAAAAGATAATATCTATAAACCAACTATTCTTCTATCAGATATTGTTTATATTGAAACTGATTCTGATGTTGATCCATTTTTAAATCGATTTGAAGTTTGTATTTCTACTAAATAAAATTTTGTTGTTTTTTTTTTGTTTCCTAATTAAATTTATTTTTTTTGTAAAAGTGTGCTCGTTGTAATTTTGGTTCACATTTACCATTTGTTGGTTTTGATTGTGAAACATTTATGGATCCAACACAACGAACACTTAATTCTCAAATAATATCAACAATTCAATTAGCAAGTTTATTAATATCACGTAATCAATATTTATATGGTGTATTTGATATGCTTGCATTACGTTTACAATTCGATATCAAATCTTTAGCTGAATTGGCTCAACGTCTTTTTTGTTCACGAGATTTTATTCTTCTTAGTTAGTTTTCTTATGAAAGAAATTTATTCGATTGTTTTTTTTTTTCTTAAGCATATAATTATGCTTGTGATACATCATCACTTATTGAAAATTATCCATCAATGAATGATGCACTTATGCAAGGAACAGCTGTTATTGATTTATTTCGTGTACAACAATATGTAAGTTGTTCGGATGATTGAAATTTCGGAATCTCAATTGTTTATTTTTTAATATTTTATATTTCTATGAATTCTATTAAATAGATTCTTGAACATTGTCCTCAAGTATTTCCATATTATGATGTATTATTAAATTCAAAATCTCGTGGTTTAAGTGAATTAGTTCGTCTTTGTTTTGGTAGACCACTTGATAAATCTATGCAAACAAGTGATTGGCGAAAACGACCACTGAAACAAGCACAACTTATTTATAGTGGTGAGTTATGAGAAAAAAAAACACAAAAAACTATAAAAATCTTTCTTTTTTTTTAATAATTATTTAGTATTAGATGCTCGAGTTCTTGTTGATATTGCATTATTAATTGAAAAACGTACACATAGTTTACAAATTCCATGGTCATGGTCAAATTTTAAAGGTTATATATGGACAAATAAAGCATTTAAAAAACGAGTTGGTATGAGTCAAAAATTAGAGAATAGTTAAAAAGATTTTTGTTTTTGTATATTATTTTTGATAGAAATAGATGTTTAGATATTATTGTTGAAAGATGTTTTTTTTTCATTGTTATAATATATAACTTTTCTTTTTTTAGATTAATTATTTTTATCATGTTTAGTGCACCTGTAACAGCTATTAAAATTCTTCCTAATGATCGAATATGTTTAGCTGGTAAAATAAAAGAACGTTTTTGTGTGTTTTTTTTCTTTCTTTTAATTTTAATTTAATTAGGTACCGGTCCTTATGTACTTGCTTTTGATTTGACAACAAATCAACAATTATTACAAGAGAAAATTTTAATTGATTCAATTGTACATGGTTTTGAAGCTCGTAAGAATAAGAATAATTTGTTTTATTAATTTTCTTTTGAATATAATCGAAAAATATATATTTTTTATTCTGTATAAAGGTCAAATAACAAAAGAAACTGATAATTCGTCGTATATAATTGTTGTCTTTGGTCAACGAACATTTTCAATCATTCAATGGTCTTCAATATCGTAAGTTAATTAAAATTTTTATTAAAATTTTTTATCTGTTTTTTTTTTTGTTAGTCGTACTTCATTAACGACAGTAATATCTTCGATACAATGTCCTTCTTGGATAATAAGTGCTCTTATTGTTCATCTAGATCCTTTAATTCAAGTAATGACATAGATTTAAGTTTTTTTTTTCTCTCTTGAATTTAATTTAATATTTCTTAGTCTTTAACAGTTCTATTTGGTACAGCATTAAATCAAATATATCGTTATAATAAATCATTAGAATTAATTCAATCATTTAAATATACAACACTTTATTCATCATGTCTTTTTCATCATATAAATGAATGTATTATATTTGCAGCAGGTACAGTTTTTGGTCAATTAATTCTTTATGAACAAGATTCAAATGATTATTTTCATGAAAAATTAAATGTCTCACATCATAATGTAAAATTTAAACAAAAGCATAAACTTAAAAGCAAAAAAACAATCAAAAATTTTCTTCTTTTTTTTTTCAGGGTGCAATATTTGGAATAACATATTATGAAAATTTTCTTTGTACAGTTGGTGATGATCGTACAGTAAAATTATATAAATTTCATAATGATCTTGAATTATTAACTTCATTTTTTGCTCATGAAGCACGTATATGGCAATCATGTTTAACTTCAACACATATTCTAACATGTGGTGAAGATTCTTCTATACGTTTATGGTCACATAAATCAACAGGTGAAATATTACGTTGTTTTTCTGTACATCGATGTAAAAATGTTTGGTGTATGGATATATTAAGAGATAATGATAATAATAAACCATTAATTATAATTAGTGGTTGGAGTGATGGTGGTGTACGTCGTTATCATCTTGATGATGTACCTATAGATTCACATGAAGTTATATTATTAAATAATATTCTTCAAAATGATTATCCACGAAATATTATTTTTTTAAATTCAATTATAATGATTGTTCAAATGAATAGTGGACAATTATTAAAAATCGATCAACAAAATATAACAATATTTTATGATGGTAGAAATATATTAAAAAATGGTTATGTTAAAATGAATGTTGCTCATGATGGAAATCAATATCTTGCTGTTGGATTATTAAATGGTCTTGTATTTATATTTGATCAATATGGAAAAATAATAAATGAATTTCAAATTGATATTAATAAAAATAATAAAATTTTGCAAATTTTATGGTTAAATAATACATTATCATCAAAATTACTTGTTTGTATTCCAGATGGAATTATGGTAAATAGAAACTTATTAGTGTGGTTTCATGAGGAACCAAAGTCGGAAAACCACAAACTGTAATTACATAACTTCTTTTCTCCAAATGATAATATCGACGATATATGCCATAGGGAGCAGTAAATATCATTTTATTCTTTGTTTCGTTGGTTCAACCATCATATTATTCTGCTATAGATATTGATTTAATCATTTAGTAAGCTTCTGAGCATATCATCCTTTCTCTCGACAAACTTTGGCATATACTGTTAAGTTTTGCTTTAACTCATGAGAAAACATCTTCAGCTGTTCGGTCTCGATTTTAATGATTTTTTGCCGATGGATACTATATAATGTTTTTGGATTCCTAATACGTACAATATTACAGATCAGAATTCGAAAATACGAGTTTTTATTAAAACATTATGTAGTATCTATGAGCAAAACAAACTTCTTTACATTAATTTCCATCATTTTTCTATTGACAATCCCATCCAAGTACATATAATGATGTAGTTTTCTTTTTCATATTATCCTTATGTTTATATATAGATCGTAATTTAGAAAAAAACCAAGTTTTAATAAGGTCGAGATGATACTTTCTTTTGTATTGCTTGAAAAAAAAAATAGTCGATACTTGTAGAGCTAAATTTATCGTATTTTATATTTAAAAGCTTTTGTAAATACTTCAATGTCTAGTTTAATTATTGACTTGACAAATGCATCTTCTTTAAGAAGATTTTACAGACATTTGATTACGAAAATGTTCATAGTAAGGATTCTTTTTTTTTGTCTAAATTTCTAATATTACCTCAAGCAAACCGATTAATTTTCCAATTATTCTTCTATGTTATATGTTTATTCGCATTATCTATAAGTACTGACGGTATAATAGCAATAGATTCCCTGTGGAAAAACAACTGTCAATGTGCATCAATAGAATATCAATCAGAAGATTGTCGACTGTTTAAGTATTAAACGATCGTCAGTTTTTGTCCAATTTGAATTACATGAAATCGAAATTCTACTTTATTAATAATGAAGTTTGTTTTTTTTTGTTTGTCCTAAATTTAGTTTGTTTACAATATAACTAATCAACCTGCAACAGTAGATCATTATTTAGAAATTTTACCTGATTTTGAACAACGTTGGCCAAATACATGTTTATATCTTGATCAATATAATTTATTACTTATTGGTGATCGACAAGGAAATATTCTTTCATATGATTTAAATAATCAATTAAATTGTTCGATATATCAAAAATTTGAACGTTTACATGGTATAAATGGTACATCATCAATTGTTATTGATGAAAATACAAATCTTATACGTTCATGTGGTCGTGATGGTTATATAAATATATTTTCTATAAATAATGAACAACGAAAATTAATTCATCAATCAACATTTACAATAACATCTGATATAACATGGCTTGATCAATTTATAAAATTTCCATCGTTAATAACATGTTTTACAACAAATAATTTTTCTCTATATACATTAGATGATCAAACAACAAAACGACGTTTAATGCATGTTGAATGTGGTGGTGGTCATCGTAATCATGATTTTTTTATTGAAAAAAATTTCGATGCATATTTTGTTTATGTAAGAAATAAACAAATATATTTAGCAAAAAAAAATTTGATGAGAATATTAAATGAAGCAACATGTTTATCAATAATACCACCAACACATGGAACAGAAATTCGTTGTGTTAAATTATTTCAAACAAATAATCATTTATATATGATTACTGGTAGTGAAGATACACAAATTAAATTATTTACATTTCAGGTATTAGAATGAATATTTAAAATTTAATTGAGATATTTTGTTAATTCATAAACAAAGAACATCAAAAGGAAAATCAATTAATTATTTGAACATAGATAAAATGTTAATACAAAATAAATGAAATATTAAAAGTCTTAATAGAAAAGAAAAAAGATCGTTAAACATATGTAATTCTCACATAGATTAAGTGTTTTTTAGTCGATTTTTTGGTAAATTTTGGTTTTTTTTTTACAGTTTTTGTGATACTTGTAAATTTTTAAAGGAATGTCTTAGAAAATGCGACAATCCTTCATTTTATTCTCTTTAAAATGGCATTATTCAAAAATAATTTTCTGAGATCTGAAAACTACCGTATCCATATTTTTAGAAATTTTGTCGCTATGTTTCATCTATGAAATCTTGA
Organism: Rotaria sordida; assembly: GCA_905250125.1. Taxonomy (NCBI): domain Eukaryota; kingdom Metazoa; phylum Rotifera; class Eurotatoria; order Philodinida; family Philodinidae; genus Rotaria; species Rotaria sordida. Next base: position 130,445 of record CAJNOL010000481.1, read on the forward strand.
TATAGAATGCATTAGATAGAAAACGCCATTGGCTATTAAAATTACTATATGGATTTGAGCTAGATGCTTAGCATTGTAGACAAAAAAAGTCAAAAATATGTTATTATTAAAACTTTTTTCCACCGCATTATATTTTATGTAACATACAATAGAAAAATTGTTACTTGAAAGTCGGAACTTTATTTTTATTTACTGAAATTCAGCTTAGAATTTAATCTTTAAGTTTAAAGAATATAAAAGAAAAACTTCAATCGGGACGCATGCGAAAAATAATGTTAGAATTGAAATATCAATATAATGAAAATTTGAATATTAAAATAAAACCTTCAAAAATCGATATTATGCATTCAGCAAGTTTGGAATGTGAAAGGTAGTATCCCCCTGTTAGAAGTATGTTTCCGTAGTTAACCTACCAGTAACGTAAGGATTGATTTTGAGCTTAAACTTCCTCAGAAACATTCATAATCTATACAAATAACACATTTTCAAACTAATAGAACTCAATATCTTGAGTATCTTTTCTCTCATCATCTCTATTATTAAATTTTTTAGATATGTAACTCTGTTGATAAGTTAATCAAATTTGATCTATTCTTTAAATTGAAATCTTTATTTTAGCTAGAAAAATTCAATCCAAAATGTGAACATATTTCAACATTACAATCTCATTTATCAGCTGTTTGTGATATAATTGTAATTGATAATTTATTTTTTTCATGTGGTGCACGAGCACAAATTTTTGCTTGGCAAATGAAAAATAATATTGTTATTCGATCTGGTCATTTTATGCTTCATCCGTTACGTCGACGTCATGGTGCTGGTGGTGGTGGAAATATTAATGATGAAAATAAAAAAGATAATTTTAATGAAGATCGTGGATTAGATGTTAGGTAAAAATAGATGATAAAACACTATTTAATGTCCTTTTGTTTTGCTCTTTTTTTTAAAATTCATTCTATCTCTTCTAGGTTTACTAGTATTGCAGCTATTCGTATGGCTGAAAATGGTAATTATTTATTATTTGTTACTGGATCTGATGCTATTTTACGGTAAGTATTTAAATCTTATCTTATCTTATTTTAATGTAAAAATTCTTTTTCTAGTATCTTTCGTTATACAATTTCATCAAATCGTTTTACTTTACTTCAAACATGTACACATTCTGAATATTGTCAATTACGTGTAAAAGTTTATTCAAAACGTTATATTGTATTTGTTTCATCAACAGATGGTCTACTATGTGCATATGATTGTTTATCATTAGATAATACAATACGTTCAACATTTATTAAACTTCATCAATCAGGAATTAATGATTTTGATTTAATTGAAATCATTGAAAATCATCTTCTACGTTTAGCAAGTGCTGGTGATGATGGTTCAATACATGTTTCTATTTTTGATATTAATAATTGGATTTGGAAACGAGAATATTCAAAAGATAATATTCATCAGTCACCCGCAACAGGTAAAATATATAATTAGTAGAGGTATAAATTGATGCATTGATTGATGGCGGCTCAGCTGATCGATTTATACCGTTAATAATTACCATTCGTATGACTTTCTTTGTTTTTTTTTGAAGGTATTCGTTTTTTAAATTCAACTATGTTTATTTCAATTGGTATTGATCAAAGACTTAAATTATGGACAATTAAAAATGATGAACAAATATTAGAATTAACAAAAAATTATTTAGTTGATATCCGTGATATACTTTCAATGGATATGATTTTTTGTGATGAAAAAAATCAATTTGCTATTGTTATAGTTGGTGCTGGTGTTCAGACAATTCAATTTGATTTAACAAATTATTTGTTTTATTCATAGGTTATTGATTTGTTTTTGTTTTTTTTATTCTAGATGTTGTTGTTTTAAAAATTCATTCTGAATGAAATGCATATTTGAATTTATTCAATGGAAAAAGGTGACTGTTCGTGCATGTCACCTTTTATTAGTTTTTGGAGTTGTTGCATCACTTATATTTCAACCATCTGGTAAATTTTGATATTGAAACTAAATAAAAAA
>CAJNOL010000482.1:0-41904 GCA_905250125.1 Rotaria sordida
TGACAACTGCACTATCACAAACGTCAGTAGCAGCCCCTACAAATAGTTCTCATGAACAACTGGATTTTTCGGAATTCTTTATGTCACATGACGATATTTGTGGTATGACATTAACACAGTCGTTTATTTATATAGCAACAAAATATGAAATAAGAATTGTATCATTAGATAAAAAAAAAATAATTGCTCAATATGGTACAGAAGGTAATGGACCTAATAAGTTTAAACATATATCATATCTTTATATTCCACGCAACGATGAAACTAATCTTTATGTTGTTGATCGTGGTCAATACTGTGTTCAACACTATAAAATAAATGATACAGGTCTTCATTTTAAACATGTTCATCAATATGTTGTCATTGCAAATGTTTCTCAAGGATACAATTTAGTATCATGTGTTATTTATAATGAAAATCTTTATGTTAGTGATGATGCTAATAATTGTTTGCATATTTTTCCTTTAAATCGAGAGCGTCAATCTGATTATTTAGTTGATAAATCAATGCCACGATTTTCACCTGGATCATTATGTGTTGATGATAAATATTTATATGTTGCTGATCGTTCATCAAAAGGTCTGGGCATACTAGTATTTGATGAACAATGGGAAATAATTGATTGGTTTCGTAATTCTTTGTTAAAAGAAGTTCTAGCTATGGATATAGTTCCAGATATTAATAAATTATATATTTTAACAACAACACAAGATGAAAATGATGAAAAGAAAAAACGACCATTGATTGCATCAATGGATCTTGTCATTCGTCCTAGACAATAACCTAGAAAATAACAATTTGATTTATTTTGATGAAAAATTTAATAAATAAATATTTATCTATTCATTTTGCAAACTGATGTTTAATAAAAACATTTTTTCATAGTCATACATTCCTTAAGAGTATTGATACATCATCGTCAAGAAACCATTTGTTACATTTGTTTCTTTCAATAAATTCTTCAAACTAATATATTGATGTCAAAGGTTTAAAATATATTTCGTGAAAATTATTTCTCTCTTAGAACTTCTTAAATATTGATCTATTTCTTATGTAGAATTTATAGATTTTGTATGCATTCAGGAGAAACATTACATTGACTTTTTATATTTCTAATACACAGGTACATCAGACATCTGTGTTTTTTTTTTCAATTCTATCAATCGTCGAAGAAGACTGAAAGATTCTATTTATTATTTATTATTCCATTAAACAATCTTGAATATCAAGTTCATTTCTGATAGTTATTATGCTTCCAACAGACTGATTGTATATATTTTTTGCTGTAAACTCAGTATAAAAAAAAATCTTGTTAACAGAAATTCAAAGATTTCATATCCCATTCACCTTAATAGAATAAAATTTTTTGTGTCTTCCATTTTTTCGTTGTTAAAGCAGCACATGTATATTTACACAGAAAGATTCATTTTCAGTACAAAGTATTGTTCTTTTCCAGAGGCAGAATTACAAAAGCGAACATTAGCCAATCAACATCCACAATAATATTGAAAGTTTTGTAAAGTGACATTACGCATTCTTTTTTCTCTCTTACTTTCCCTTCGTCTGTTTTATACACATCGTGCATTTATTTGCTCGGATACTCTTAGTAACTCATAACAGTTTTCTTCTCTTTTCTCTGACAAAAAAACAATATTCAACTAAACAATATATACAAAAAAAGAACAAAGAAGAAAAAAGTGCCTTAGTTATAATAGTTAAAAGGAAAAAAGATCAAAACCACGCGTATGCCAAGATTTGTTCGTATTTTTCACACCATCAACTCAAATCAATGATCTTTCTTTTTAGATGTGGCAATTTGATTGATCATTGTACGTAGAACGAAAAACTTCAGAGGATAAAATGGTAAAAAAAATGATGATGATTACATTTTTTTTTTGTGTTTAAAATAATTTTAATTTCGTTTTAGCCAACAAAAAAAGGCAACGATAAAGAACATGTCGATAAAAAGCCGGCTAAAACAGATAAACAAAAAAAGGCTGAAGCTGAAATGATGAAAAATCTTACTGCTCAATATGTAAGTTAAAGAATATTATTAGTTTATATTAGGAATTTATTTATCATAGAATGGTGTTTTGTCTCCTGATGATTTAAAAGGTATGATCATAGATATTTTTTTTTCTATAAGACGTTCAAACCAAAGTCGTTACTTGAGAAACTGAATTGAGCTATTGGTATCATGAAAATATGGATAAATATTATCTATTAAGCGTTCTTTGAGAATATCTGTACCTCTCTACTTGAAAAAGGTTTAACAATTATATTCAATATAAAACTAGTTAAGCTATTAAGATAATACTGTTCATACACGTTGTTCCTGTACAACAAAAAGCAATTACTGTAAGAAAATTCACAAGATGGCTTCAGATTAGTCTATCAATCAGAGAGAAGATCGTTTGTCACTGTAGTCATAAGTATATACAAAAACAAATATCCACATAAAACTCTTTATTCACACTTGTTTCAATAAGAAAATCCAAACCCGTAATAAAGATTTTGATACAATTTGTTGAAAGCTAAAGATCTAATTTCTAATCATTTGAGAGATAGAGAATCTATTCTATTAGAAATCTCTTCGCACTCCTTCATAAAGAGTGTCCTATAAAAACAAACACATATATTTCATGAATAAAAAGCAAAAATTGTAAAATGTACGGATATTTGCTCATCAACAGTTTTCTACTGATTAGAAATAGAAAGTTTAACATCTTGAATCTAGACATCAGTGGAGTGACTTTCTTCAAATAATGTCATCGTTGGTACTCCTCAATACAACATTAATCGCTTTGCTTTTCTAAAAAGAACATGTTGTTATAAGCAGTTATTGTAGAAAACTTTTAAAATATGATTGTATACAAAATATTTTGAAACAGAAAAGAAACATGTTCCTTATATAGTGAAACATTGCACAACTGTTAGGAAATATTCAGAATAAATTAGCTTCGAGCACTCTTCATGGTCAATTAATTTTAGAAACTTTTCGGAATGTTTGCATAATTCATTTTCACACATAGTGTGTCGTATTTATTTTATCGTATATTAATCACGGATACTTTATAAATTCCACTGATCGATCAATTGTTTGACGTACAAGTATCCATCCGAGAAACTATCTTGGACCCTCTCAAGTAGAGATCAACATCGAAAATATCAGCAAATAGATGAATAAAAAGGTGTTTCGTGTAATTGAACTGCAATGATGATTAGAAAATATTCAGACGATTTAGTATACAATAAATCGCATGATGATTGACTCTCAAAGTCAATCAAGGTATCCTTTCTAAAAGATCTCCTTTGTTTTCTGCATTTGCTATCAACTCAACTTCTACACATTCGTATAGTATACTTTTCTAATTAACGTTTCAAAAAAAAGAAAAAAATATATAATAAGTGTCAGAATGTGAGAAAGACAAAGAATAAAGTATTTTGTTTCTCATACTAAACTTCAGGTATATATTTCAATATTTTCATAATAATATCAATTTTAAAAACATATATATATATATAAAGTATACTTGATAATAATCTAAGAGTACACTTCAATAATATTAGAAAAAAAAACACATAAATAAATTTAAAATAAATGATTTAGGAATGAAAGATATATTTGATACATATGATACAAAAAATGAAGGTTTTATTAAAACAAGTCTACTTGGAAACATTCTGCGTACAATTGGTTTTAATCCAATTGAAAGTGATGTTCAACGAGTAACAAAAGAAGTTGATCCACAAAGTAGCAAAAAAAAATACAAAGAATTTAATATATAATTCATACATATTTTTTTTTCTTTATTTTTTTAAGAAACTGATCAATTAAAATTTCCTGAATATGTTAGTGCTGTTTTAAGTATTCCAACAAGTGTTACTGATAAAGATATAATTCCTGCATTTCAATTATTCGATGCAGAAAAACGAGGTTTATTAGAAGCTGATGAAATTTTAAAATGTTTAACAAATGTTGGAGAAAAATTAGATGAAGTTGAATCTAATGCATTTAAAGAAAATATGAATATAAATGAACTTGGTTTATTTGATTATAATGGTATGATAACTATAAAAAAATTTTGTTTTTCTCATTTTATTCTTTAAATATTTATTTTAGAATTTTTTCTTAAATTTACGCAACCACCCGAAGCCAAAACAAAGAAAAAAGGGAAGAAAAAGAAGAAGAAAAAATAAATATTGATATAAACTTAAGAAGTTTGCTTTTTTTACACGTATGTTGTCAAAAGAAAATATTTTTATATAAAAGAAAAAAAAAATGTCAACTAAAAGAATACTAATAGAATTAATTACAACCAATAACTTCATGCATAATAGTACGATATTGTTCTTGAGTTATATCTAATTCACCACCAGTATTAACACCAGGTAAATGAATTTCTGCTGCTAATTGTCGATCTTGTTTAAGAGACTAAAAGATAAATAATTTTAGTAGAAAACAAAAATACAAATTTAATTTTTATTTTCAATACAAACTTTAGCAAATTGTGGATTTGAAAATGTTTTCATTGTTGTTTGAATTATTGAACCAGGAAGAATATTACTTTGACATTGATTAAGACGATTATTAAGCTAAAAAGAACATAAATAAATAATGAAAAAAAACAATAAAAATATGTTTTACATTAAATGCTGTTTGATCAACTAATTTCATTTTTGAACGTATTAATTCTTGTTTAACAGCAACATTTTCTCCTGTTATTTTATAATTAGCAATTGTAGTAAACAAATCCTAGAGAAAAAAAAGAAGAGACAAAAAAAAACATTTTTTTTTTTTGTTTTCAAATTCTATTATTAATTAAACACTACATTTAAAAGTAATGTTGAACTTTTATAAATATCTGCTATTTCATTAGTTTTTTTATCTTTTAATGGTATTTGAAGTTTAGATAATTCATTTGATGTACGAGTCATTTTTAATTGCCATATTTCATCTTTTAATAAACGAATTGTATTTCGTAGTGGTACAATCTATAACACATATATATATACATATAGATAGAATCTATTTGGTATTAAATAAACAAAATAATACTTCTTGTTCGTTGACTGTTGATCCAATCGTTCCTTCATTGATATACGATGATGATGATAATTGTCGTTGTGGAGAAATTCCACCATCAGTTGTAGGACCTGAATTAAGAAGAAGTTTGATAATGAAGGGGTAAAATAAAAATTATTATTAATTATTTAATATACCAGATGTTCTTTGTGTTGTACCAATTTTTTTCTGTGTAAGAGTATCGACAAGTTTTGTTTTTGTTAATTGTTTAAGACGCTCGTTTAATGCACTTTTTTCTTGTTCAAGTTGTTCATTATCATTTTGTAATACAGCTATAGCATCTTCGCATTGTCTATACGAATATAAGTATACTATATAAAATATTTTGTTGTTTTAGAATAAAAAAATTCAATTCTATAATGTTGAAAAATAACTATCCGAGTACATAATGAATAAAATTAAAATCTAAGAAAATATTTGTTGGTTGTTTGATTAGATTCAGTATAATATCTGATAATTGTAAAGTGAATTGGAAGATTCACACTGTTCATATTCAAACTCATTATATCTTCGATCAAACGTTAAAGATTTCAACGTTATCTTTCTAATTGCAAAAAAAATATATATATAACGTAAAAAAACTCATTTCTCCTATGAAATATTTTTTATATTGACAAAAATTTCGAAGAATAATTTCAAAAACTCAACAAAATATTCATATGAAATATTACTGAATTTAAACAAAGAACGATTACTGATTCCTTCAGAAAATATTTTCCAGTTTTCCTTTATAAAAAGAAAACTATTAGTCGAATCTCTGCAGAATTAAAATATGAAACACTAACTTTTGAAAGGATACATGGAAAGATCAGAATGAAGAATCAAAGGTAATCTATTCTATCATATCTTCTATGTTTAATATCCGTCATAATCATGTAAAAAATTTTATAATAAAAAATGAAGAAAGAAAATATCCATAGGTTTAATATTGCTAACAAAATTTCATATTCGTCCGAATCCTCAAATCATTTCATTTTAGATAATTCTTCAGCGTATATGACATTATAAAACATTGAAATTTAATATATTGCTTACTTAATTTTTTTCTCAGCATCAATTCGAGCTTCTTCTAAAACTTGTTTAAGTTTATTAGCTTTTTCATCTGATTCTTTTTGTAAACTTTCAACTCTTTTCTCATTTAATGATAAACGTATATTTAATTCACTTAATTCATCATGTTTTAATTTAAACATTTTTTTAAGATCAATTAATTCTTCATCTTTTAATTCTAATCGACTACGAATTAAATCTGCTTCATTCATTGATGTTTTTAATTGTTCAGCAATTAAATAAATTGCTTGTTTAGGCTAAAAGACAATGAATAATTATCATATTTTTGATGGTTTTCTTTTTGTTGTATTTACTTTTTCATTTTGTTCATTTGGATTTGAATCAAATAAACCATGTTCAATTGAATTACCAATTGTTGTTAATGTTGAAATAGTTTCATGCATTGATTCCCTTTATAAAATATACGATTAAATACAAAAAAAAAAGATCAAAACTTTTTTTTTTTTATTTACCAAAGACTATCATATGGACCACTATCTTCTTTTTTATAGATTTTGTCACATGCTTGATATGCAATACTTTCAATATCTTGTGTACTTACACGTTCATTAACATCTAAATAATAAATAAAGAATATATCCCCTTTGGTAGAAAATAATAAATATTTTACCACCAAGTAATAAAATTTGAGTTGTTAAATCAGAACATATTTCATGAAATGTTTTAGCTAAACGATCTAAATGTCGAATAGTTAATTCAATAGAAGATATTGTATCAGTATCAAGAGTTAATGAACGATTTATATCATCTTCTTGTGGTACAAGACGATTAATCTAATGCAAAAAAAAAAAAAAAATTATTAAAATAATTAAATTAGAAAATATTTAATTACTTTGCCCGCTTGTGCTCGCATTTGTTCATTACTATTGACAAGACGTTTAACAAGATCAGCAAATGGACTTTGATCATTACCAGGCTATAAAAAAAAAAGAAGAAAATATTATTTATAAGATGAAATATTTATTGTTTGTTTTTAAATAGATTTCATTTAAGCATTAAATAAGCAAATAAATATATATGTATGTAAATAATCATTGTATTATCATTTATCAATAGATATTATTTGAAAAAAATTCAGTTATATGATCAAATATTCAATAATGATTTTCTTTTATGTAAATTGATAAATTAAATCGAAAAAAATATAATTTATGGAAATAAATCTTTTTTTAATGCCATTTTTAAGACATGAAGTCAGTATTGCTGTTTGACTTGGAATTATCACCAATTGATAGAATTTCAAAATATGAATCCAGTAAATTTAACTTCAAGATAAAACATGAGAAAATAAATGCTTGGATTAACGAAAATTAATGAAATTTCTGGAAATATGTTGAATAAACAAAAGTATCAGAATTTCATTTTATTCTAACATTTACTTTCTAATGTTTTGTCTCAAAATATATCGTACTGAAGGGTTTGTACTTTTCATCGTCATGATTCCTTTTGTTTTTTATTGTGTCTTAGAATGACTTAAAGAAAAGTTTGAATTTCTAATAAAATGATGTTGATAATATTTTTCAAATAGTAGTGTTTTCAATTTCAATCTATGCTTATTATACAGTAAGAAATTGAATAATAGTCTTTTGCAGATTATGGAATACGTCGACTCTTTTTTTTTCTTGTTGAGAGCAAGTCTTAATAATATCCCAAGGACTACTTTTGTGATGATTTTCCATCAAAGAATTTTTCGTCGGTCCTGTAAGGGCGATATGAATATAACCGAAATGTCCGTGCAAAGATACCGCAAAATACACAAGCAAACTTAAATATATCTAAACCGTAACAAAAGAAATTTTGTTATCGTTCTTCGTCAAGCTGCAAGAACAATGAAACTTATAAATGACTGAACTTCTAATTCGCAAGTGCTGTGTAATTAACTATTGAGATTAAGAACTAATATAATACTGAATATAGAATAGAGTAGCGATACAATGTTCATGCAACGCAGCTTAATAATAAAAATATCCCTCATGCATTTAGCATTTTTTACCTGTCCATGTTCCTATATTTCAATATAAAATCTATATTTAATTTTACTATTCAAATATCTTAATTTTTACCTTTTGTAAAATTTGTATACGTTGAGTATCTGTTTGAAGTGCATCACTACTTAATAAGACAATACGTGCTAAATCACGCATATAATTTGACATAGAAAATTTTTCTTGACTTAAATAACTTTTATAAATATGCTAAAATGAAATTTAAATAATTTAAATAAATAAAAAGTAAATCAAAAAATAAATTACTTCATAAAATGTTATTGTTTTATCTAAAGCATTTAATGATATGGAATCATGTATTTGATCTTTTTGTAAAAGATCAATAAGAAAATCGAGTGGTTTTTCATATGATAATAAATCATGATAAGTACTTGCTAAAAGACGAAGGGTATCTGGATTACATGTTTCCATTGCTCTATAAATTTCAAATTGAAAAGAAAAATTGAAAAGAAAAAAAGTAAAACTTTACTTGAGATATTTTCTAAGAATCATTCGACAAATTGATAATGATAAACAAAGTTTACAAGTAAAACTCCATTGTTCTGCTCGATGTGATTTAATAACATCATCAAAATTTAATTGATGAATTCTTTCAACTTTTTTTTCAATTTCATTTGTTAATAAATTACATTTTGAAATTAATCGTTGTATAAGTAAAAAAACAAGTATACAATCATGATCAGCACCACGTTTAATAAATTGTTCAGGTAAAAATAATGTTAATAATTGAACATGTCGTGATAAATTATGTACATCAATTTTTTTTAATTCACCTTCAATAATTTCTCCATAAGATTTTGTTTCAACAATTTTTGCTTTAAATTCACTTGATTGTACTGAACCAACAAATTTAAGTTGTTCATCATATTTTTCGATTTGTTTTTTAGTTTGTTCATTTTGAAGCTTATTGAGAAGAAACAAAAATACATTTTAAGAATATTTTTAAGAAATAAAAAAATAAAAAATCTTACTTGCATAGTTTTAACAGTTTCACGAAATTTTAATATTGTTTTTTCATGATCACCAATTGTATATTGAAGTTGTTCGAGTCGTCTTTCTTTCTAAAACGATGAATCTTTTGTAAATAACAAAAAAACCAATCAGAAAAAGAAAAACTTCAAACTTCACGAAGTTGATTTTGTAATAAATCAATATTTTGACGTAGATCATGTTCAAGTTCTTTAGCATGTTCTTCCATTTCTATTTAAAAAAAAATAAATAGATTAGATTTTAAATAATAAATTATTTTTTACCTTTATCCATGTCACAGAGTGATTCCTTTTGAAAATCAACAAAAATCTTATATTAAAATAAAATGAAAATAAATAAACTTACAAGATTATCAACTGTTTCTTGTAATTCTCGAACTTGATCTTCAAGTGATAGATTTTTAGTTGTTAAGATATCAACCATTTGTTGAGCACCCAAACATGTATCAACCTATAGATAAAGAAAAATTGTTTTGATTAATGTGTTAAATACAATATAACTAGGGAAGGCAAGGTACATTATACTCGCCAGTTACGTTACTAGCTAATGATTAGGGATGCATCAGTTCTGAGAACATGATGTCAAAGATGAATGACAGTTTTTTTTTGCTTTATCCGAAGCTGTAATACAAAGCAAAGATTTTGGAATTGATCGAAAATTCACATTTCTTTGTTTTTGTTTTGTATTAGACAAAAAGTTAGAATAATTTCGGAAAGAGCGTTCAAAACTGAATACAATTGACATGCAGAATTGCTAGAAGTTCGGTAATTCCCAATATTAGACATAGGTTTTTGTAAGCAGGAATAAACCAATTCCTGGAATTTCTAATCGGAGTTAGAATATTTCCATCATTGAGAATTGCTTGACTTCTCGTGGTTGTTCATCCCAGTTGTGATCAGCTTTGAACACTCTTTCACAAGCTATTCTTAGGTTTTGTCTGATGCATAACTTAGGTCTCAAAACTAGTTGAAATTGGTCAAAAAGAACAAAGAAATGGGAATTTTCGATCAACTCCAAAATCTTTGTTGTATATTTTACAAATTTCGACTATAACTTCGAATAGGCCAAAAACAGTACTCCTAAGCAACGGAAAATTTGCGAATTTATCAAGGAAAAGTTCTTTTTTTTGAAAATAACGATTTGTTTTTGTAAAGTTTCAATAAAGATTTTCGGGATCAAGGAATCCGAATCACAAATCGATGATTGGAGGTTTTTAAGTTTAATTTTAATCATTGTTTTCGAAAAATAACCTTTCCTTGATAAACTTCTGGATAACGTAGATTTTAAAAAGTCAATTTATCTTTACTTGCTTAGAAAAAAAAATATTATTTGAAAAATCTAAATTAGACAAAAAATAATTTTCGATTGTACATTTCCAACTAAACGCTATCATTCTGTTTAAAATACGATTCTTACGAATGTTTCCTTTTTTAGAAAATCTAACTAAACTAATAATAAAAATTCTGAAAATATTTCTATTAAACCTGTTCTTTTAAATCAGCAATTGTTGTCTGCATTGTTGTAATATCAGTTTTAGTATTTTCATTCTCTTTAGTTAATATTTTAACTTTATGTTCTAATGTTTCGCATTGTTTTTTTAATGTATCATTTTCAGCTTGTTTTGTTAATGATAAATCACGTAATCTAAATAGAAAAATTTATCAAATAAATTCGAAAGAAAAAAGAGAGAAACTTTTACTTAATTAATGCTTGTTCCATTTTAACTGTTCGTTCATCATCAATTTTTTTTTGTATACCATTTGCTACTTGATTAGGTCCATTTAATTGTATTTCACCTTTAATAATATCTAATTCTAATTGAACTTCTTCAAATTTTTCTTTTAATGTTGTATTTTCTAATGTTACAGTTTCAAGCTAGGAAATCAAAGAAGAATCATAATACGACAAAAATTTCAGCAGACAAAAAAAAAAAGATTTAAAATTACTTTTTCTTCAGCCATTTCAAGATCAAGTGCAAGTGATTCAATTCGTACTTCAGTATCATTCATTTCATCACGATAAGCAGCAAATTTATCTCGTGTATCTTTAAGTTCATTTTCTTGATGTTGTAATTTATCATTTAATTCTTTCATACGTTCCTGTGCTTCACGTTTATATGATTGTAACTAAGTATATATATAATTTATTTTTATATCAGAAAGAAATATTTTATCGACATACTTGATCAAGTTGAATTTTAGTACGTTCAAATTCTTTAAGTTTTTCAAGATCATCACGACGTTTTTTGACTAATGTTTGAATTTGTTCTTCTTGATCTGTTATTTTACTTTTGAGATTATTAACTAATTGTTGAGATTCAGATGGATCTGAGATTGAATTTTGTTGAGTATTATTTAATTGAGTAGTTGAAGGTGCCGGTAATGGCTAAATTATATGACATGTTTTTTTTTCTACTCTTTAAAATGAATTCAATAAAAAAATTAGTATTTTAAGTCTAAGTAATGAAGAAATGTTTTCAATTGATCAATCGCTTTCTTTGCTGATTACAGATTATTGATCATGCTGGTTTTCTAGAAAACTAACATATAAAGATCTAAGGGAATTTTTTATGGTTTTATTTAGAATCAACATGGTCGATAACCCATAATCAGTTAGAAATTGTGTCTAACAAGTATTTTGAATATAGGAGGAGCTGTTTTTCAAGGAAAAACAAAAGACGTTTTTAAGTCTTGAAATAGTTAAATCAACTCTTTATTCTTATCTTTTTCTGCTATAAAAGTTGAGTACAAAGGATATATATATATTTTACCGCAGAGATTGTTGGTTTAGGTTGAGATACAGGTACAGGAGGCGGTGGTTTAAATTCTTCTTTAGGCGGTGGTTTAAATTCTTCTTTAGGCGGTGGTTTAACTTCTTCTTTAGCCGGTGGTTTAACTTCTTCTTTAGCCGGTGGTCTAACTTCTTCTTTAGGTGGTGGTATTCTTTCATTTGCCGTTGTTGTAACAATTTCATTTGATGATTGAGTAGATCGAATAAGACCTTAAAAACACAAAACACAAATGATAATAATTAATATTATATTATATGAGAATACTAGATAAGAAAAAGTTAAATTAACCATAACCATGAATTAATTAAAGTAAGAGACATAACATCAACAAGAAAAATAATTATTCTCAAATGATTTCTTCATACAAATCAAATATTTAAAACATATTCTAAAGAATTTTTTCAAAAATTTTTCAATATTTTCATCACATTATTTTTTATAATCATCTCGATTTCTGATACGTGACAAAAGAAAAAAAATCTATGTCATGCATCAAGTAAAAACTAGCTGCCATTTTATTACCTGTTGAATCGTCATCAATATCAAATCCTAATTTATGATAAAGGAAATGTTAAAATTTTTCTATCGTTTGCTTATAAAAGAATCTCTTTTCTATATATTTAATTATAATATACCTGGAGGTCGTATAGATGTATGTGATGTTGGTGCTCGAAGTCCACTTTGTTTCGATGGTAAACCAGATGATTTTGCTGGAATTCCAGATGAGGATGATGTTGGAATACTTCCTGTACTACTTGCTTGAGATTTAACTGAATGACTAGAAGCTGATCGAGGAAGATTTGTTTGAGAATCACTAACAACAGATTCAATTTGTCCAGGTCGAACATAAAGACCATGATTATCATTACATGAAAAATATGAAACAAGTGCTCCATCTAAAATTTGAATTTTTTATTCAAATAAGATATAAAATAAATTTTAAAAAAATACCTTTCTTTTGTACAGTGCCATTATTTTTACCTTTTGGTTCATCAAGAACAATACCAATCCATTCACCTGTGGAAATACGTATATTAAAGTTCGTAAAACATATACAAAGAGTTTATTTATTTACCATCGGCAAATTCTGTTTTTCCTACAAATACAATTGTGCCTAAGCCTTTACCAGCAATGGATACTCTTTGATTAAGATGAAATGAACTTGGGGAAGCCATTTTTGAGATGAAAATGACAAATTAATGGATGATGACTGTTTATTGACTAGCTAAGAAATATAGTTGATTCATTGATGTATTTGTCGACCAATCAAATTTCATATAGTTGTCACTAAAATCAATTTTTAAACAAAAACTAAAACAAAAAAATTCATTTCAATATTGATTAATCTATCTTAATTATTTGAAAATATAGAAAAATAATCATTGATTTAGTATTAATATAACTAATAAAGGTCATTACTAAACATCATGATAACATAATGGTTGACTTCTACTTACTCTTTTAAAGAATATTATTCTATTGAAACCAAAAAAAAGAAAGGAATGGTACTTCTACATGGAAAATTAGTTGTAGCTGGTTAGTTACTTATCAATTTTAATGATAAATAAAGATATATTATGGATTTTGTAGGTGATATGACTGTTGGCAAAACAGCTATATGCCACGTTGCTGGTAACGATGTAACAGCATTTCCTAAATCATATAATTGTGTAAGTATATCTTATAATATACTCAACTAGTTGATTGAAAACTTAAACTGATTTCAAAAGGATATGTTGATTCTATTTTAAAATGAGATGAGAGTGTTCGGGAAATCCTTTTTCGTTTCTCTTATTGTTTCTCGTTATCGGATAGTGTCAGTTTCGAAGCCTAAACTATTCTACCGAGTTGACCAAAAAACAAACTTTATCTTCTTACGAAGTGTAATTTCTGCATTTTTAGGATTAAGTTTTTCAATCGATTTCTTTTGCAATAGATAGAACTAAAAGAAAAACACTATTCAATTGAACCAGTTTTATTTTGAACACATGTCGAAGTAGATGCAGATAAAGAAGAAACTCATTGAATATAAAATCTATGTCGGAGCGAAATGATAGTTGATAAATTTCGATCTTTTATAAACATTGAAGAACGAAACAGTATTATAACCTGAAATTTTCAGGCTACGTTCCTAAAGCGTTCACAGCTTAAATACACATATAAATCATTTTTGAATTATTTCAAAACTTCCACTTTTATTAAAATATCTCTACAATAGCAACACTTCTTTTTTTCCCCCAGAAAACGTACTATATAGAGCTGAGCACAAGACAGAACAGTAAGAATCTTTATTTTGACTTTTGATCATTAAAGTACATATTAATTTATTTGTTATCTTATAGCTATTTTATTTCGTATCATTTTTAAATACAATAAGTAAAGTCTTCAATAGTGAGTAATATTATAAGTACAAGAAAACATAGAAACATCTTGACTTATTATTTTAATGATACGTTCATCAGAAGAAATAAAGATTAAAAAATGTGAAATTGTGAGGTTTTATCATCATTATCTTAACATACAGTGGATACTATTAATAGGAAAAAAAATAGAACAATGAAAAGTATTTAATAACAAAAATGATACAAAGAAAAAGAAAACATACAAAACAGAGGTGGATACAGGGCAACATTTTCTATCTTGTTCTGCGCCCAGCTCGGAGACCGTACAAATTTTGTTATTTCATTTATTTGAATTCGTTTCCGTTACGATCAATTATATGCTATAGATAGAGCGTTTCATTAGCTACAAAAAATATGTCTAAATTATTGATCAGTTTTGATTCCATAATGAGAAACAACGTACGACATACTAAAAAAGGATTCAAACGTAGTTAATACCAGAGTTCAATAGTGCTATCGAAACGAAAAAATCTTCAAAAAGTACTAATCCTTTTTAAACTGAAGTTTGTTTTTTTTTATTATGAAAGTATACCATTCCAATATAGATTTTATATTTAATGAATTTGTTATTTGTCGTCAGTTATGGTGAAACATTTTCAAAATAAAAATGAAAAAAATGAATTCTTGAGAAGCAGAAATAATACTGTACAAAGGAGAGGAGAAGTATAAGGGAATGAATGCTTTTATTTTTCAATTCTTTCATTTTCACAGAAATATAGTATTAAACTTTTATAGACAAATATGGCCGATCTTGTTCTCAAACAAATTCGCGTACCAGATAGTGATGATACTGTGGTTCGTAAATATATATTCAACATCAATAATCTCTTTAATTTAATATATGTATTTATGTCTTTCTAGGAATTTTTCTTATTCGATAGTTCTGGTAATTCTATTTATCTTGATTCATTAAAAGATGCGGTATGTTTTTTAAAAATATAATCTAGTAAAATATGTATTTTCATTCGAATTCAGTGGGTAACTATGGATATGTATTGTATTGTATATGATATAACTGATCGAAATTCATTTAAAAATTGTGGTATGTGGCTTGAACAATTAAGTCAATCACGTGGTGATCATAATGTATTTGGTAAAGAATTGATAAAAAAAGAATCCTTTTTTTTTTCTTTTACAATAAATTCTTTTTTTTTTGTGTTCAGGTGTTTTAGTTGGCAATAAGAAAGATAAAGAAAACTATCGAGCAGTTTCAACACAAGAAGGTAAACAATTGGCAACTAGTCGAAAAATGGAATTTTTTGAATGTTCAGCTGTAAGTTGGATTCTTTCGATGATGTGAAGATTTTCTTTTATTATTGTTTTTAAATTTTAGAAAGATAATAAAGGTATAGCAGAAATTTTTAAACACTTAGCTAGTGAATTTGTAAGTCGTTATCGAAAACGTATTCGAACATTGGAAAAAATGGGACGTGAAACTTATTAGGAACTGTATTTTCATTTTTCTTTTCTTGTTTCGTTTTATTATTGTTTAATATCAATGAATATATAAAAAATAAATAAAAACCTTGTGAACTTCATGTTACTTCATTGTTCATTGACAAAAGGTTATCAATATATGACCTCTTACATTTGTATACAGGTGAATAGTTGATTCTATTCTTTTTTTTTATTATCGTTGGGTGTAAATTGATCGATTGTATTCGAGTATGAACCGAAGACAAAAGGTCAATATGTAATGAGAAGAAAAAAAAAAAGAACGGAGAATTAGAACTCAAATGGCATCGTTTTCTTTTGTTGGCCATTCTTTGTTTTTTTCTATCGATGACAGATGCCATATAACACAGGCGGAATGGTGCCAATGTGGAATAAGTGTTTGAATCCATGGTTAGTGACAAATTATTTGGAATATATGAACTATTGAAATGTAAGATTTTACCATGCAAAATTAAATGATAATTAAATTGTACAATTATATTGGTGCATACTTTCTTATCCATTCCAATCGATGAATATTCATAAACGAAATTCATAAGTTGTTTGTATAGAAATATGAATAAAACTTCTTTTCTTTTTTTTGAATAAATAAATTTACTGTATATTGCTTCAATCAATAAAAATTGACAAAATAATATGAATCAGTACTTAATTATGTCTATTCTAAGAATTACAAAAAATTAATTTAGAACAAAATACAATAGAACTTTGTCTTTTACAATTTTATAATGTTGATTAACACGAAATATCAGTGTTTATTGATGTAGACGATGAAGAAATCATAGAAAAAAAAGAAGATTCATTGAAATAGATATTCTGGATTAGGAACTGTCATTTTATTAGGACGCAGTTGATTTTTTCAAATATTTTCGATATGATGCAGATATTGTTTCGATGATGAAACAAGAACTCTTACAATATTTGTTTTCTAAATAGCAATAGATAAGAACAATCATCATTTAATCGTTGGAAATTATATATTGTTTTCATTTGTTTTTTATTACAAGTATGTTAAAAATAAAATATCTGTTAGAGACACGTGTAAGATAATAATCAGCATGAAGAATATCAATGAAATATGTAGTTAATGAAAACACATATGGTAAATATGTGTTTCGTGGTAACAATCTTTCGTAGGTGTTTCTATTGGTTATCTCTCAGTATTTAAATATACATAAGCGGTACAAAATCTTTCAAATGTCACAGAATAACAGAACAACACTAAAATAATATGATCCGTCAATCTAATTTTATATTTCTTGTCGTATCTATTTATCTTAGCCAATATTAAGTACAGGCAACTGTGTTTTCATGTGATAACACTGCTTCATGCAGTTGCTCACGATTTAATGCAAATATTAATGCAAGAATTGTTGGAGATAAAATAGTCACTAGCCATAGTTGGGGTTGGGCTGCATCATTGCGTATTTCTTTTGCACGTAATATGTGTGGCGGAAATATTCTTTCTCGCTATTATGTACTTGCAGCAGTACATTGTGTTAAAGACATGGTGCTCACATCTAGTATGTTATCAGTCGTCGTAGGTGCAGACACATTAAATAGTACAGATGGTCAAAGACTTTCATTGTCGAAAATTTTCATTCATCCTAATTATAATCCAAAAACTGGTGACAATGATAATACTATTCTATATCTTAGTAAGCCAACAAATTCTAGCGCGATCTCAACATTGCCTATCAGCTGTGTCCAAATCTGAACAATTTCAATATCCTATTGTCAACAAACCACTTGTATCCATAGGTTGGCGACGTAATTCTTCAGGTAGTAGTTCACCTAACACTCTCAGATAGGTGACAGTTTAAACCATTGAAGATAAAGAAAAAACTGTGTAAAAGTTTAATCGACAATGTCAAACTTCAGTTGTGTGCTCCAGTAAATGGTAGACGGGAGGGTAAGTAATATGTTATCATATCTTAAAAAAAAGGTGGCATTATTTCTTGTTTGAAGGTACATGTCCAGGTGATTTCGGTGATCCATTAATGTACTATTAAGAAAAAGAGCAACTATGGGTTCTTGCAGGTACAACTTTGTATGGTCGTGGATGTGCATTATCTAACTATGCTAGTGTTTACACGCGAATCAGCGTATATAACAAATGTATTTAATCGATTGTGGGTGATGATGGTATGGTAACTATCCCACAAAATAAAGCAAATATTGGAAGAAAAATTATCTTTGCCAACAACTCGTTTATCTCGGTATATGCCTGGGGACAACTCTACTGCTAACAGTGGTGTTATTGTCAACGTCTAGAATCGATCGACGTATGTTCACCGTCCAATCAATTTATCCCATTCTCCTGTATCTCAACTGAAGTCAATATTTATTTAACATTTTTTTGTCTTCTAGTTTATGTACATTGTAACACGAAAAAGACGAAAATTTTCTTTATTCTGTTCAGTGTTTGATTTATGGACTATTTTTGTTGTTATATTTGATATTATTAAATAAACCTTTGAAATACAGTTTTTCTAGTATAACGTTACGACACTAGCAGAGTTGAATATGGTATGAGGATATTCCTAATGAAGGCTTCAAATAAATATGTACAGATTAGTTAGATGTGGACAGTGACAAAAGGGTATTTCTTGAAAGACGATTGTAAATGAACGTTGTAGTATATAGTGAGAAAGTTAAACCCACTTCTGACGCTTACTTCATAGACATAAAAGGTATTGTTCTATAGATGACTGTCACATCTATAATGAAAAAAGAGTCTCTAATAAATAGAGCGAGACTTAGCATAAGAATCAAATACAATTATAACAACATATGCCAGTGACGATATGATGTTAGGTTAACAGTTGTTCAAGTGAAAGTCTACCAAGCAATTATACAGATGTTCTAATCAATCAAAGACAAATTGTTGTATAAATAGTTTATAAAACTGATGCAAAACAATGTATAAAAGACTGATTTTTTCGTCCAATTGTCAAATCTGCGACGATGAAAAGATCAGTTTCTCAATTCATCAATCCACTGTAAATACAACAATCGAGTTGTTGTAGGTACGATCGATAAGCATGTAGATAGCATTGAAGTGAGCGCCGTATCGACATAAGAAAGCATTGTTGTGTGCTAATGTAGAGCATGAAAGTAGCTTATTTTAAGTGGACATCTCGACAATGTGAAAAACTACCGATTCCTAGCAATTTCATGGTATTCTAAGTGTACGTATGTATAAATCAAATACAGTTAATATTTGATTCTTTGCAAGGAAATATTTTCGACATGTATAGTTAAGATAAAATTATGAATCACCAACTGTTGACAATCGTAGCTGATGAAAATTTTATTATCATAGTGCAGCTACATCTTTTTAAAAGATTCGTTCAAAGAGTGCAAGTTCCTTTAGTGGAAGGTGGAAGCAATACTTGAAGTATTGAATGAGTCGAAGCACACACACACATTCTTTCAACTTTAGTTTGACGCATCAGAAAGAACAAAAGAAAAAAAGGCAAACGAAACAAATATCGACATCACAGAGAATCTGAATAAAAATAAAATTGCGTATAAAGCGAGTGCAAACAAGTCTTGATAAAAATCTTACCATTTCTTCCTCACATTTGCATGGCATTTGCACGTTGTTTGGTAAGTATTTGCTCTTGAAAATGAAAAGAGCAGATAGTTTATTGGTGCATCATTACACCATTCTCTGTTATCAAAACATGAGCAATCGACGAATGAAGAAACTACGCCACCTAAAATCAGTATTGTATGGCTAGACGTACACTACTTGACTCAATTGCAAGCATTTTCCAATCGTCGAGCATGTTTCCGTCGCCTCGTCAATTATATGGAGATATTCGATGACATTGAAAAATGTATCGAGTACTGTATCGGTTTACAGACATCGAACCGTCTATTTATCGTCCTATCTGGAAGTATTGGAGAGCAGCTTGTTCCTCGCTGACTGAACCCTAATCAGTGTAAAATCACTTGTTGATTTATAGGAATCTATGTTTTTTTGTCAAGACATAGATAAACATAAGCTATGGGCCGTACAGTATTCATTAATCAAAGGTATTTTCAATGTCAAATAGGAGCTCGTAGGCCAACTTAGCAAGGACGTGGCTTCGGTAGTTGAGCTCGATTCGTGTCCTTCAATGAGTTTTTTCTTTCCATCGTCTTCAACTGTTCAACAAAAACTGAAAACGAGTCGAAATCTCAGCCAAGAAAATGCCAGTTTTATTTGGTTTCAATTGTTCCTTGAGGTACTTTTACGTATAGCAAAAACGCCTGCTGCAAACTGCGATATGATAGATGAATGTCACCGTTTAAATGCTCATAATATCAAGACTTTGCTTACAATCGAAGAATTTGAATCACAATATATATCAAACGATGCTATTCGATAATATACGAAAGATTTATTTGTGTATCGCGTACTCAATGAGGCTTTTCGTACAGAAGATATCAATAGAATATTTCGATTTCGTTACTTCATTGCCTATCTGTACCATCAACTAGCCAATTTGCACCAACATGAACTAAACACCGCTGAGGAACATATTCAGATAACTTATCGTGGTCAAATAATAAATAAACGTGAATTTCGAGCAATAAAATCGAACATTGGTGGTCGTATCTCAATGAATACTTTTCTGTCTACTAGCAAGAATCGTGCTGTCGCTCTCATTTTTGCTGATGACGTTAACTGTCGACATTATGTTTCTGTTCTCTTTGAATTTCACCTGGGTATACGAGTGCGAACAAGACCATTTGGACAATTAGCGCATATAGCACGATGCCTGAAGAGGAAGAACTTCTTTGCGCGTGTGGTTTCATTTTTCGAATAGATTCGGTCGAACAATTAAATCAAGAGCACATTTGGATAGTGAAATTAACATCAATTGAAGAGAACGATGCACATATTGTTGAAGTTATAGAACATTTCAAATCAGAGATCGGAAACAGGCCAAATCTGCTGTCTCTTGGTCGATTGCTACTACGTGTCGGTGACATTCCACGAGCTGAACGTTATTATCACATGTTACAGAGCCAAATCTCATCAGACGATCCAGATCTTGAACTTGTCCACGATAGACTGACTGAATTGTGTTTCTTTCATGGAAAAATTGATGAAGCTCGGAAACACTATCGTCTTTGCCAGGATGCAGACGAAAGAAATATTAGCAGACGTGAACAACGGAACCATACTAATGCGTACAACCAAATTGGAATAACATATTGATGTGAAAATAATTATTAGCGTGCTCTTTTTTATCATCAACGAGCTCTCGAAGAACTAACACGGTGTCCACCAGATAACGCTCTTCTTCTGAGGGGTGTCCAAGAACTAAGAAATAGGAATTCCTACTCGATTCCCCCATAGTTCCTTGATCCTCAACATTAAAATATTGCATTATCCACAATATTTTTTGCATTCACACCTACTCCACGAAAAATTGTGTAAAGATGAATGTGTGGATGTGAAAAATATTGTAGAAAATGCACTACTTTGAATGTTACGAACCATAGAACTGAGAGGGAATTGAGGACCAATCTCCAATTCCCTGGGGAATTATCATCGCTCTGCTGATAGTTCCTCGTCAGTTTAGGAATTCCTATTTCTCAGTTCTTGGACACTGCTGTTTTTTTCGCTTGATGCGATATTGCTATATGCATACAGAGCTAATCGAAATATCATTTATCGATTATCGATTATCATCTAAACAAAAATATTTTATTTTATTAAATCAAATATTGCAAATCAAGATTAAATATTTATTACTAGATACACTATTAGCTATATTTTGAATAAAAACGGCCCAATTTTTCATTTTATTCATGTAAATGAAAAATTTTCCTAATGAGCTACGAATATCCTGAAAAGAGTTCGGGCTGATAGCTTATTGCTACCAAGATACTTCATTTTTACGGTATTTTTTAAGCACAGTGCTGTGGTCTTCCTCAGGAACATTAGAAAAACTGATTTTGGAATTTCGATTTGAAACTTTGTATAGTGACAGATTCCAATAAGAATAGTTTATTGTAAAAGTTTCAGATCTTCTGACTGTTTCTCTTCTTAAATGAGAGCTTCAGATTCTGCCAATGAGTAAAAGCGATGTACGTGCATGCTTTTCCATAGCTATATCTTATGATAAGACCAACCAAGATATTTGAAACTTTTACAATAAACTATTCTTATTGAGACCTGCCACTATACAAAGTTTCGAATCGAAACTCCAAACTCAGTTTCTCTGATGTTCTTGAGGAGGATCATGGCACTGTGCTTTAAAAAAATAGCATAAAAATGAAGTATCTTAGTAATAATAAGCTATCAACCGGAGCTCTTTTCAGAGTATTCATAGCTCATTAGGGTCTACATGATGCAGATAGGCCTGACTTTAAAGCGATGAATCACTTGGAGATCTTCCCTCGTAAGGGGAAGTTTAACAATACAATATTTTTTTATATCAGAATGAATACTGCTATGACATCTTATAAACATTAGCGTTATTTCGAATATATAATTCCTTATTAGTTTTAAAACACATTTTACTTGTCGTATGGATTCAAAAATAGTATAAGAACATGATATGTTGATATATAATAGAAGTTATTGACTTAATAATAATATTCTGTGATAAGAGAATCTAACAAAAATACACTCGAAGAGAATGAAAAACTACGCGTCAATACTATACTGATACTATATAGGTAAATATTACTTATCATACGATACTTATACTCAAATAGAATATATCTTTATCGTATTCATATTTAACAAAAGAATTAACAATATTTCATGATTGATTTATGGCGATTTCTTTATTCTTTCTTTTATATAATTACTACAGTCTATTTTAATACAAGCAAACACCTTCGAATGTCAAGTAACAGATCCATGTGATTGTTCTCGTAACAATGTTAATATCAATTTACATTTTGTTGATAATGAAACAATACTATCGTAATATTTCATTCTAACAGTGGCTCATTGTTTTCGACGAATATCTTATTGAGTAAAACTGGACAAATATGAAATTGTATCACAAAGTTTTAGTCATACAAAATGGAATTTAACAAGTAAAGAAAATAATATTGCAATACTTAAATTAGATAACATCTATTACCATAAATGATATTACTATAATCAAACTTTGTTTACTAGATGTGATCAAATCACAAGAAATATTATATCCACAATTATATTCTTCATTAGGAGTTATTGATTGAAGTATTACAACATGAGAAGATTTCATATCTCTATTGTACCTAAGATAAATGACACTTGAAAAAATTAATAGTACTTAATCAAAATGTAATAAAAAAATATGTCAGTTTACAATTTTGCTCTACTGTTAAACGAGGAAGTAAAGATCATGAAATACATCCTCATATATTCAAGATATTTCATTTATTCTGATTCAATTATCAATTAATTTCATTCTAGATGTTGGTGGTTCTATAATGCATTTTTCAACTAGATAACATCATTGGATATCGATAAGTATCATATTTTACATTTATCGATGTAATTTACGTGACTATACCAGTCTTTATACTCATATTAGTGTATATATATATTAATTCGATTAAATCAATTGTAGATAATGACGATATCGTGACTGTTGAAGAAAGTAGCAGAATTATTAGTAATACATCTAATGGTTTTATAATCATCACATTATTATTGATATACTTTATACATTTGTCTGATGTGTATATACTTTTGAAAGAAAATGATCAATTAATCAGAACCTATAAAGATTTTTCGTATTTCTCAAATTATTAGTTTATTATATTGATAGAATTTGATCAAAGAACAAAAACTAACTCTTTTATAAAACATCTGTAATTTATTTATCATATGAGAAAATTTCATTCATAAGTCATATATGTAAATATATATATTGAAATTTGTTTTTTTTTGCGATACCTGACTAGTTATCAAAAACATAAGAAAGAAAAAAAAAGAAAAAAGAAAACAAGCAATTCGAAAGAAAAATATTAAACTGAGCTACATTGTTGTTTTATTCTTTTGACTACATTCATAATCATTTGTGTGTCATGTTGAAATTTTTGTATATTTGTACAATTTTGATTACTAAATTGTTTAAGTGATCGAACAAATGATGTTAATGCATCGGATAATTGTCGTGTTAAATGAATTAATGGTGTTTGTATTTGTTGATTGTTTGTTGAACGTTGAATATGTTCGTGTAATGTTTCCAGTACAAATACAAGTTTATGTCCAGCAACAATAAGTGCTTTACCTTCATTAATTAATAATGAAGTATTATTAATTTCCTTTTGTGTTTGATTTATTTGTGATAAACGTGAATAACGCATAAACATTGATGATATATGTTCACGAATATGTCGATGATAACATTTTATAAGTGGATCTTTTATAGATATTGAAGGTGAAATAGAATAATCATCATCAATATAATCATAATCATCAGATTTATAAATATTTGATTCAGTAAGAAAATTAGTATGACATGTTTTTGAAGTTGGCATTTGTGAAGCACGAATATGATTTGCTATTCGACACAAAAAAGAAGAGATGAATATAAACATATTTCAGCTATTCAGTAAGAATAATAGAATCAAAAATGGTTACATAACAGAATTCTTATTTCAATTGTTCAATAATTGATTTGTTTATTTAAGAAAAAGCTCTTTTGTATTCATTTGAAGAGAAAAAAAAACAATAAAACTAACTTACGCGAATTATCATTTTGAAAATTTCTATAGATTTGTGTTGTTGACATAGATGTTGTCATTTTTTTATTTTCATTTTCATTTGTTTGTTCTTCAATTGGTTCAAGATTAAGTTTTTTAAATACATCTATGGGTATTGATGAAAAATTCGTCTGCTTTTGTTTAAGATGTGATTCAATAATGGGTTTTATTAATTGTATTATCTGTGTTGCTAATTGAATAATTCTTTGATTATTAGTTATATGTTCTAATTCATAAAGTAAATTTTGTTTAACAACTTTATAAGTATGCCGATCTAATAAACAACCATAATCGTGAAGAAACAGTCGACATTCATGAATAAATAAACGATTTATTGAATCAATATTGCAACTTGATATAAGCTGACGATATTTATCAACAAGTAATGAATTAATGGATAATTTTCGAAAAGAATCTTGTAATTGATCAATGTTAACTATAAAATAGTGACAACAGAAAAAAACAACATGAATCTTTTTTTCTTTTTGAGATAACGACATAACAATCAATGATACGTGTCTAATGAGAAAAATATGAACTTAACGTGCCTTATGTTCTTCTTTCTTACATCATTTATTTTTTATGTAACACTCATATTCTTATTCTATATAACATTATTTTCATATAATGCCTCGAAGCAATCTATAGAGGAAAAAAGGCCTATAAAAATCGTAATGGTTCCTATTCTTTTTCCTAGTATAGACATAAATAAAGATGCAGTGTTAACACTTTGGTTCGTAAATATATAAATATATATGCATACACACTATGGTATGTTTATTTTAATCAATGCGTGTGCGCCTTCACAATAATAATCAGCATGGCATATGCTAATGTGTGAAGGTCATGACCGTAGAAGTCTAACTTACTTGATGATACTAAACGCATACAATTGTTACCGTTCATAATAGATGTGTGAAAATCAGACGATAATGATGATGAGGATAAATCAGATAAACGTAGATCAACTGTAGAATAAATTCCAGATGAACGTGATGAAGATTCAGGAGAAGAATCAATTGGTGTTGGAGTGCATGAATTGGAAATAAAATCTAAATGATATATCTTGGAATTTTTTATTTCTATCCAACAGATGTTTATATCTTGAATATGAAATGGTAATGCAAAAAGGACGAAAAATTTGTGTATTGCGACAGCTGAATATTCTTTTTCTTTTTTGTTTTATTTGACTTGCAAATTAATTCTTTTCATTTTTTTTTTCGTTTGGTTTCTTACCTGATCCTTGAGGTATATCGTAATCATGATTGGATGATGACGATGCTGTTATTGGAATATCATAATCATTCGATAAACTATCGTATATCTAATTGAATCAAAAAATGTTCATTATCTCAATATTGATTTTATTTAAACTTACTGATACTCTTGATAGACAAGAAGGAGAACGTATTAGTTCATTAGATTTAATCGTTGATGATACTGTATTTGAGACAAGTTTTAATCGATTTCCTGGACATAAACCACATTTTCCTTTATGTTCACATAACCACCAACCATTAAGACCATTTGGATTTTCAATAAGAACAGTTAATATATCACCTTTACGAAATTCTAATTCATCTTCATCATCAACATCATTATTATAAAGTGCAATAGCGAATTGCATTTTCTAGAAATAGAAAAAAAAAAATAAAGTAACAAAGATGATCAATACTAGTGTGCATGTCTCTTACAAGAACAGATGTGATCATGATAACATAAGAAATATGGGACTATCCAATTTAATTATGATATCTCTTATTGTATCCTTCTGTTGTCATAAGTATGTACTCTATAACAAATTGAATGTGACAAAATTGTAATAACTCTGAGGGTTGTTAGTCTCACATTACTTAGACTATACAGATATATTAATACGGAAATAAATCAAAAATTTGTTATTCTATATATATATAAACAATAAATTAGCTTTCTTTTTCTCTCTCATAGACACTTACTCTCCTTTTCTCTTTAACATCTTTGCAAGTGTTTATATATGATCTTACTTAATAGAAAATATTTTAAAATGATATTTGATCTTAAAAGATAATCGATGAAGGACATCCTATCATGATTTTGTGGCATAAGGAAAAGAGAATGAGAAGAAAAAAAAAAGAATGAAACTATGTTTAGAATAGTGTATAGTGTTTGATCGTTACCGACTAGAATAGAGAGAATGGTGATAGTTATGTAAATTTCATTATGTATAAAACGACAAGGCTATTTTCTCATGTTTCTTAATTCTCCGAAGAAGAGTGGTTCCGATGAACATTGTCATTGTGTTCAGTTTTAGAAAGAGAAAAGAAAAGAAGATTGATCAAAAAAAGAAAAAAAAAAGAAAAATTAACTCACCGACTGTTAATATCGTAGCAATAATTCGAACAATAACTTTCTATGTAATATATACATACATATAGGCAAGGGTGAAATCGGTGTCTCGATTAGAGCGAGAAGAGAGAAAAAAAGTCGATAGCGCTATGGCCTCCATCTATTCCGTTCTGCCATCACTCTCTTTATTCTCGCGTTCTCTGTACACAGAAAGCAAGACGTTTACGCATAGAGGACGCAGAATAATATAATCACTACCATATATATGAGAGAGCGACGAGCCATAATACACTATCGGGTTAGGTATTATATGAATGTATAGCAGAAGCTTTAGTTTGTTTTTGTTCATGCACGTCTGTACTAATCGTTTAGTATAATCTGAACTCCGCCTTTTACGATTGACCTTCACTTGATTTTATCATCAATGAATGATGATGCAATATCTAGTTTTCTCCGAGAACAAGAGATAGAGAGAATGGTCAACGAGAGATTCAATCAACACAATACACAGACGATAAAAGATGAAGAGTAGAGTTTGTTAAATAAACATAGAATGAAGAGTAAGACGTTCCATATTAATCTGTCTATAAACAGATCAACTGTCGGCGACGAAACGATGGTGGCTACGATTAGTAGTAAAATATGCTTGCTCAGCAGGCATACTGATTACATAAGAAGCACTTAAAAAATTTTCGTTGTTATAGGTTGACAAACAGAAAACATTCTCGAGAAAGAAAAAAAATCTTCATTTCTTCTTTTCGAAGAA
Organism: Rotaria sordida; assembly: GCA_905250125.1. Taxonomy (NCBI): domain Eukaryota; kingdom Metazoa; phylum Rotifera; class Eurotatoria; order Philodinida; family Philodinidae; genus Rotaria; species Rotaria sordida. The sequence continues at coordinate 27,614 of CAJNOL010000482.1, forward strand.
GGTTGAAATCACACATACATGTGTATGTACGCACATTTCAAGTGTCAGGTATCTGTAAAAGACATACAAATATAAACGACAGAAAGCGAGAGAGAGAGAAAAAAAGACGAAAGACATCGATTTAAAGTAAAAATCAATTTTATAATAACCTTGTATTACATTGCAACATCAAGAAAAATTATATAGAAAAACTAATATGTTTTTATAAACGATCAAATAAAACGATGCCATTTTTTTTTCTTTTACTGTCGTTTACAGTAGAAATTTATAGTTATTATATGTTCAATACATAAATATCTATAAGTTGTTCATATAATATAACATGTTGTGACATTGGTGAAGCCATCCTTGGATATCCTTGTATAAATATGCCCTTGACAACGATATTGAGATGTGTGACCCTCAATTTGTCTTCAATAAATAAGCAAAAATAACGTACAAAATTAGCAATCTATCAATTCTTATGTCTTTGTGCTATACCTTATATCATTTGTATATCCAAAGGTCAATTGACATAAACACTTAGTGGATGACACTCGATCAACCGCCTAACTACGACGATAAGAAATACAACATCAGATTCTCTTATCATTGGATACAATATAGACTATATTGTACAATAATAGAGGACCATAAAACATGGTTTCAAGTGTTGACTGATATGTGACCTTCAGTCAATCATCATTGTTGTTCAAATGTTTGAATTAGAAAGAAAAAAATATGTTGTTATAAACATATTTTTTAAAAAAATGTCTCATAGTATAATCAGATCAATGAATCATTAACATATTCTTTCTATAATTGTACTATAGTTGGTATTAATCGTAAGGGATTATCTTAAGAGAGTATTCGATAAAATATTTACACATTGTTGCTTTTATTTAATCCTTCAAAAAAGTCGAACTTAATCACTAACATAAAACGTTATAAAGAACTCAAATACGTGATTATATACGTTTTATTTAAAAAAAAGATACAAAATAAATAGTCGATGATCAATTATTTTTATTGAAATACTCAAAAATCACATCTTTCACTTGTAAAACATAAGAAATTCTATTTTAAAAAAATTGATTTAGTATTGGCATCATATGATTACCATATTGACTAATTTAATATTCAAGTATTGATTATATAGTTTCATAGAAACAATAAAATTGTCATAGATATAAAACAATGAAACTAGAGACCTTTGTAATATAACAGTACACAATATTATATTAAATGTAACTAATAGGATTATAAATAACATGAATTTTTCATATACTTGTTAATTTATATATGATATTCTTAATGACATTCTACGAAAAACGTAAAAAATAAAATATAAAATTCTTCGATTGTAAATTTTTTGCTTGTCAATTTGTCTGTTGAGCAATAGATTATTAAGACAGGTGATGTATACATTGATAAAAAAAAGTTCAAAAGAATTGAATATCACAAATCATTCTTCATTGATCTATATTCTTATATTAATATCGTTTTCTATCACTTAATTCTTTTCTCTATTAACTGATATGAACATAAATCATATTGAACAGAAGGTCAATATACAACCACATGCTGTGATTAGTGTGATGACAATGTAGACATTGTATGAGTATGATTATTATTATAATACTAATAAAATCTAATACAATAAGATTGCAATTGAATGTATTCAATTGTCTTCTAATTACTCTTAGATAATCTTATCTATATGTTATTCAATTAGTTATCTTGTATGTAAAAAAAAACAATAGGAGTAACGTAAGGGTTCTTTTTTAGTTCTATTATTAAGTAAAGGTCAGTATAAGAATTACGTTTGAAGAGACTCTACTTTATCAATAGTTGAGTTTATAAAATGTTTATTTTTTTGATACTCAAGGATGATGCCTTTAGAGAAAGTTAAATATAGTTCAAAAAGTAACATTATATAACTCATTTTATAGTATTATAATACAAAGATGATTTATTAGTCCACTATTAAGGTATAGTTTTGAAAAATTTGAGCTTCATTATCAATGAGCAAATAAATACATATTCTTTTCTAACATACCAAAAATTGACGACATATTTTCATTTACACTTAATATTGATAATAGTCAAAACTTTCATTGATTTCTATATGTATAGATGACATAGAGTTTTTTTCTTTCGATTAGTTATATGACTAATTAGTACCCATGTTAAACTGTGACATGGATAAAAGAAATGTTTATTTGATATAATACACACTTTTTCCTTGAAAATATTTCTTTGATTATTGACGTTGATTTCTATTAAAATTATCTTTGAAAATCAAAATCATTGGAATAGTTGTCATGAAAAACATGACATCCATTAGAATTTAGTCTAAGTGTAATAATATATTATTTAATACTAACAAACATGTTTTAAATATCAAGTTAATGTGACTAATGATACTATCAAACTCTTACAGTATAACAATATATCATTCATTTAATATCAATTCATTTATGAATAATAATCTATATGTAAATAGTCTTCGCACAATATATCTAGTCAATTTTTGTCTACTGATCAGTCAGAGGATAGAATCAAAAGTAATCAGCTAGAATCAGAATTTCATACTCTTCCTAATTATATATTCAGAATTCTTTTCTGACTTATAGTTAGTTCATTGAAAACAAACCTTTGATGGAGATCAAAAACAGTGCTTACACAAAATTGTTTGTGTAGTTTAATTTTGTATTTTGATAAAAAGTATCTCAATCTAAACTACAACAAAGTATTTTTATACATTAAGTTTTAGAGCAATGCTTGATCTATAAAATACTGAATGCATTTCTCTTTTTAGATATGCCTACAAATGATCGAAATTTATTATATTCCAAACAGCGAAATTCAAAAGAAGTGGTTGTTTTTGAAAAATACCATCTTACATAAAGACTAATTGTTCAAAAAGTGTGTATCGTATTTGGTTCTTTTTGAATTTTAGCTTACTGTAATATATGATTTAGTAGAAAATAAAATTCTGTGCAATACTAGAAAGTCAAAACTATTCTAAAATCTCACTCAGAGAAGTTATAAATAATAGAAAAAGATCTATTTTACTTAATACAAACAACATTTTTCATTTATATAAATATTTGCTCACAGCTTACCAATCGTAAGTCAGTAAAAAAAATCCTGAACATCTATATAGAGAGAGCATCACATACTCGTTCTACTGACTTTTTTTGAGCTTCTTCAATGATACCGAGATCTCCAAAAAGATGAGCGAGCATATTTACCAATACTTATTAAATTAGTGTTTTATACAAACATCGATTTTGGTCGCCATCAAAGATTTCTTATCAATAAACTAACTTTAAGCCATCTCTTTAGTGACTTATAAGTAGACAAAAATTGATCAGACATGTTGTACAAAGACTTTGTACAAGTAAGTTAAGCTAAATATGTAGAGAAAACAAATTTTAACCGATACTGAATCTTCGTTAACTATTGTAGCGAATAAACTGTAAAAACTCTAATCTATTTGTTTGATAATTATTTTATCTTTTCACGTGAACTGTTATTCAATTCATATAGATGAATATCATCAAATAATAAAACTAAACTGATATATTGATATAAGAGCATTAATGAATAAATACAAATCGTTTTCAATCATTCATTGACACTTTCATTTATCCATTGAACTTGAACTCAATGTTCTTTTTGATAAAGTTTATGCAACTTTAATTTTATTTCTTTAATTGATCCTTCGAATTTTACAAAAATATAATGGACCAAAATTATTTGAAATATGTGGTAAAACAAGACTACCATAACGTGTTTTAGCATAAAAATCAAAAAAATAAGCGTAATGTTTTTCTAATGATTGTGTTGAAATAACTTCACATTTGATTGGAACTTTTCCTTGATATCCACGAGATTTTTTATTTGATGTTGATGCTAAATTTTCAATAGCTTGTTCAACTACACCTTCATTTTGAACCGGAGCTAATGTACATGTTGAATAAACAACAATACCACCTGGTTTACATGCTCGAATAGCAGATCTTCAATAATAAATATTTCTTATTTAAAATTTATTTGAATCTTTGACAAAAAAAAAAGAAAGCAAAACATACTCAAGTAATTTTCGTTGATATGCAGGTAATTCAACACGTTCTTGAATACGTTTTTTTGAGAATATATTAAATGCTGTTATTAAAGCATGACGATCACTTGTACATGGAACATCAACAAGTACCTAAATAAACATTATTCATAATTGAACAAATAAATAATCTTTAAAATATCATACTCGATCAAAACTTGCTGGTTGTCTTTCACCAAATAAACATCCATCTCCTTTAACAAGTTTAACATGTTTAGCTAATGTATCTTTTGGTACTGTTTGAGTAAAAACTTCAATTAAACGTTTCCAACGTGAACCATTAATATCATTACAAGTTAATTGAACTATTTTAGCAAGAAAAAATTTTACAAGAAATCGAACAAAAAAGAAACTAAATTTATTTACTATAAGGACACATATGGAAAATATTTAATGCTTTTCCACCTGGCGCTGAACATAAATCAAGTACTGAATGAAATGGTTGAACATCAAGTGCAATAATAGGAAGAATACAAGCTCCATCCATACAATAATAATCTAAACTAAACGAAAGATAAATATAAATAATCTGAAATTATTTTGAAAAAAAACAAACACAAAACGCTTTATTACCCAATAAACCTAATTCATCTGTTTTAGCTGGTTCAAATCTTGACATATTACTACGTGGAAAAGTATAAACATGCCATGATGGAGGAATTTTTCTATAATCTCGTTCTTTATCATCATCAACAATTGAAACAACATTTCCTTTAATAACTGATTGAGCCTAATAGAATAGAAAAAAAAGAAAAACTAATAGAATAAAAAAAAAAAAGAAAAACTAATAGAATTTTGATTATTCAAAATGGGATCTCCCCGTCTGGGCCATATACGTCCCTAATAAATTCGTCTCCTTTACATTTGCTTTTAAATAATTGCAGTTAAAATTTCAATTATCAACTTAATTGTTCTATCAATATATAATAGGTGCGGGTGTTGGTATGGATATGTGCGTATAAAAGACCTATCAAGTCATCCACTGCTACTAGATTTCAGCGGTTTCAAAAAAAAAGGAACCAAAAATCCAATCGGACTCGTGGAATAAAACATTTTGGAACTGTTAAATCATCAAATGGATACAAAGATGATTAAATCTATGTCGAGAAATCTTCATTTCTTCATTCTTGAGATTAAAGATTTTAGTATATATGTATAATATTGTTATGTTTAACTACTGAAATATGTGGCATCCTTATTCTCAACAATTCAATAATGAAAATTTCTCAAAATATATTTAACATGTTCGTATCTGTCTGATAATTTAACATTTTCGGTTTCACATGATATTTTGGGAACCGAACCAGAACTACAGTTTCGATTCCGGCTACTTTTTTTAAACAGTTAAACTCTAACTATCATACCATTCAATGCTTAAGTTTCATCTTAAAGTATATGCAGATGATAATCTTACTAGCACGGAAGATGCTATCAAGTGTTGATAATATGTAAAAGTAAAACATACTATTAAGTGATCATTTTTTTTTCATGGTATGTTCTGATACGCTATTGCTCATATTTCTTTCAATGAAGTAAATGTTAGATGATCAGTCAGTTAATAAAATATCTTATTAATATCTCTTCAGAACTACTTAGTTAGGAATGAATTCGAAAAGTTTCTCATGGGACGAATTTTTGATAATCAAGAATGGTTTCAATCAGGAATAACTCTTCAAAATATAACCTGTTGTTCAAGTGCTAGTTTATATATTTCATCAAGTCTTTTAACAGGTTCTGGTTGATTAAATGTATTCATATCATCATCTTCATTAATTTCTTCTTCTTGTTCTTCTTCTTCTTCATTTATATCTTCTTGTTCATCGACTAAATCACTTGTACCTAATAATCTTCGATTTTCTTTTTGTTCAAGTAATTTTTTTATTTGATATTCATTATCACTATTTGAAATTTGTTTTTGAATTAAATTAAAATCTTCACGTAATTTTTCATTATCAAATCTTAACATATCAACTGAACCTTGTTCAATTAATTTTTGTTTAATATTTTTATTTGAAAGTGAATATGGATTTAGTAATGCAACTGGTTTAGGTAAACTAAGTAATGCAAGACGTATCGATGGCCAATGACGATGAAATATTAATGGATAAGCAAAATCAAAATATTCTAAAGCAAGTTCATTTGAATGTGAACCATGATGTAATGAAAACATCTTGAATAAGGCGAAAAAAAAAGCAAGATTTTTCTATAAATTAAATATCTCATTAAATCGTACCCATTTCTTTTTGAATGGTCTGGCATAACGTACAAATGATAAATTTATTTGAATCGAACGTTTTTTTAATAGATGAATTAATTGTTTTTGATAAATCATCTGCAAAGAATTCGTTACTCGCTATGATTTTTTTCTGCTATTTTTAATGCATATTAAAAAAATAAATAAATGTTCACAAAAGAAAACCAAACAAACAAACAACCAAACAAAAAACTATTCGATATACGGAGAAATTAACCTATTGTATAACGAAAGGCAATTCTTTTGAATTATTTTTTTTCATTTGGAAGAGCTTTTAAAACCGTTTCATAAACTAAATATGATATGGACACAGCTGGGACAACTTTTAACATATTGAGTATTAGACCACGATAGAAACCAACAAGCCCTTCATTATGCCAAATTTCTTTTATCACTGTTGGAACAGGTAATAATGGATGTGCTTTACTTTGGTCCATATGTGGTAGTGGAACAATTTGTCCTTGACGACGTATTCTCAATAAAGATATGGGATAAGTTACCATTTGACCAGTAAATGATGAAATAGCACCACAACCAAGGACTATATATATTGGTGGTTCACAATTATTATGTGTAGTTATGTAGAGACGTTTAAGACTCTAAAAATTCATACGAAAATCTTTAAAAAACATATGAAATATTGATAAAATCACTTCATAACATGCTAAATCAAAGCCAGCATAAGGCACTATACCAATTTGATTGAGAACATAACCACGCCAAAAAGCTTGTGGACCTTCGAATCTGTATATACGTTTTATAGCATCTGCCCAATTAGAAAATTCACCTGTTCGTCTTAAACAAAGTCGTACTTTTAAGACCTAAATTTCGAAAATTAAGAAAAAAAAACGAAACAAAACAAAAAAAAGAATATTTACATCTAATGGATAGACAGCAGTTTGAGAAAGAAAACCAGCAGCAGCTCCGGATATAAATCTTTCACCAATTGTTGTTTCAGCTGTTAGATCTTTATTTTGAATTTTTTTCACAACTTTTTTTATCTACAAAAAAAAGACAATCAATATATTACGATAAAAAAAAAGAATCAATATCATAGAAAACTCTATTACTTCTTCGAAAAAAGCAAATCGAAGTGCTGTTTCAGGTATAACTTTTACAACATTCACTCCATTGCCACGCCATAAACTTCTAAAACCACCTTCGTTGATTAAATATCGATAACCATTTATCACAGACATGCGTTGTCTTGAACCCAAATACTAAGAAACCTAACAATATTCACCGTTCTTTTATAATCATAGTGGGTGAAAAAGGTAGTGCATGTGAAATATTCTTTAAACTATATACCTGCATGATAATTTTTAATCGATCAAACGGAGCAGTAGCAGTTCGTGATACAGCACCAGCACAACCACCGGCTGCAAAATGTTTCCACCATTGTTTACCTTCAGTTTCTCCATCTTCCGGTGCAACATATGATGCTTCGACTAAGTCGAGATGCTAATAAAAAAAAATAGATATATGCATAGAAGTAGTTGGTTTTTTTGCCGAAAGAATTCAATAACAAACCTCTGCTCCACGCCAATATCTTAGCATTTCATGTGGATCTCCAGTAACACTTTCAAGTATAGCAGGATTAACCATGAAAAAAGAACGCCATTCGTCATAGGAAATTTCTAAAGAATTCTTTTGATCCATTCTAAACAAAAGATTCTATTTATCCTAAAGAAAATCTTAAAATTATTTTTATTTACTTTCCAACTAATCTATTTGCTTCTCCTAAATCAAGTTTAATACCAAGTTTTTGAAAATAATATACTAAATCTTTTGCGTCAAATTTTCCTAAATAGAAACAAAATTTCATAATCAATAAAAATCTTTCTTGTTTTTTTTTTTGGTTTTTATGTTTCATCTTCTTCATTACTTACCCTGATGACTAGCATCTAACTTTCTAAAAACGAGACAAAGTTTTTTTTCTTGTTCTAAAACATAATTAGCAAATTGTTTAAATGAAAGAGAAGATGATGTTGGTGATTCACCAGCCTGATCCATAATACGCTATGAAAAAAATAATAAAAATAAAACTGAAATTCTTTATCCGACGAGCAAAACAAAAGTACAACTTACACGAACAATAGCCCAACGTTTTTTTTCTGAAGTTTCACCACCAACTTTTTCTAATAATTCAATTAGTTCATCAACCTCAATTCGACCGTCTTGATCTTTATCAAGATGACGAAAAAGTTCTCTATAAGAAAGATGACTTTCATTTAACTGATGATGAATATTTGCATCTTCTATTAGATCAGGAGAAGGATCGTTCATCCCAATGAATTCTTTTTTTTTTACACTAATAACATGTCAATTGTCTGAAGTGGAAATGAAACAAAAAACAAAATAATTTTAATTCTTTTTATTTTCTTGATCTTTCAATTCTTTTTTTTTGCTGTTATTTATTATATAACGCGCGCATAAATACACATAAAAAAAAACAATGTGAATTTAATGATCACAAAAACAAGCGCACGTTATACATTTAAGCTTCTTCGGCAGTCACTTTTTCGCTGACATAGATGCCGTCAAGAAATTTACGGATATCTTTATTTTTAACTGCTGTTGACATTTGAATAAGTGCAGCTAAAAATAGTTTTAAATAAGAAAATACTATCTAAATTTAGAAGAAAAAAAACGTATTTACCTGATCGTGATACAAGTTCAACATCATTTCCTTCTAAAATTAGTTCATCTTTTTGTTTTGTACTAGCAGATACTTTAACACCTGGTTGCATTTTAACGCGACGAACAAATTTTTCACCTAAAAAGTTACGAATTTCAACGGATTGACCATTATCTGTAACAACAGTATTGATTGGAAAGTGAGCGTATACTGAACGCATTTTGTAACAATAGCCCTAAAAATAAAACAATCAATATTATTGATTTTTTCTTTATTTCGAAATATGTGACTGGACAACTGTAATATCATAGATCTAATCTTTTGCATCTATGTCTAAGCATATATTAATTAATGTTTCAAAATCTAGTTAATTCTGTCAATCAGAAGAAATTATATTTTCAACTAACCTTAGTAACACCTTTAATCATATTGTTAATATGCGAACAAATAGTACGCACAACAGCATTTTCCTTATTTGTACCAAACCATTTTTCGACAACAAGTAACTTCTTTTTAGGCATTGATATATCAACACGAGCATGACGAAAACTTCGTACAAGTCTGCCTCGTTTGCCGTCTACTTGAACAACACGACTTTTTACACTGACTTTAACTAAATTTCGAAGAAAAACAAACACGAAAATTTACTTTTTTTTTAATAAATAAAGAAAATACCGTCATCTGGTATGGCGAGTTGTTCACGAGCTTTGATGGGACGCATGATCGAGTAAAATCGAGATGGAAATAAAAATCGATCTAGAAAAAAACATCATATTTAATATCAAACATGCTTCGATATACGAATAATCGAACTGAAATCCATGATTGGCTAATCTTGGTAAAATATGGAATGCGTTCATTTGCATCTTTTTATTAAATAATAAATAAAACTTTATTATTATGTTTGAAACTAAAAATTATTTATTTTCTTTATCTTATTCCATTAATATATTGAAATATCAATAAAGTGCATTAATGTGATGATTAATTTAAATGAGTCATATAGATGTAGTCGCTAGGCAACTTATAAACCAAATGCTTGTCAATTGGAAGAAGTTTCTTTATTTTTTTTTTTATGTTGTGTAGTTTTAACTAAGTGACAGCTGAGCAATGACATCAACTTATCGTCCTAATGAATCAAAACGAGAAGAATTTCGTCGTTATCTTGAAAAGGGTGGTGTTGTTGATGCCATTACACGTGCGTTCATCCGTTAAATTTCATAAATATTATTATGATTTCCTGTTGTTCTTCTAGGAGCTTTAGTTGCTTTATATGAAGAAGCTGAAAAACCAAATAATGCAACAGAATTTGTTCGACGATTTATGGGTGCAAGTGGACCTGATTCAGCTGAAATAGAAACATTAAAAACTGAAATAATGGCTATGCGTGAAAAACTTGATGACTTAGTACGAGAAAATGAAACATTAAAAGAAAAATTACAAAAATATGAAAATGGAGAACGTGGACAATAGAAATTAAAAATAAAAAGATGCGTTTTTCTTTTCAAATATAATTTTATTCAATTTTTTTTCTTTAATCATTCTTTTTTTTTCTCTTTTTGTTTTTTATAAATAAACTTGTAGATGAAATGAAAATGCTTGCTAGCGAATCAGAATTCCGTGTTAAAGTAGCTGTTCGTGTAAGTTAAATCAAAATGAATTCTTTTAATTTCTTTTTTGTTCGTGTTTTAATAACAAAGTATTCATTTTTAGGTTCGACCATTTTTACCACGAGAAAAAACACATGAACAAAAAAGTTGTATTGCTATTCATCCACAAACTAATCAAATTGTATTAGGAGATAGACGAACATTCAAATATGATTTTATCTTGGGACCAAAAACTCTACAGGTAAGAAGAGACTTAGACTTAAACTCTTAGAGTTAACAAAAATTTCTCTATTTTTTTTTTGAATACATTTTATCAATGGGTTCATCTTTGAAGAAGTTTAAAACAGTGTTGAGTTTTAACACATTCGAGACGATATGGATATTGTTTTTTCATAATTCGTCAAAGGTTCCGATTCTTTATTCATGGCAGTTGTAATACTTCATAATCGGCTTTTGTCAACGTTTCTCTTATAGATCTGAGCTATGAATATTCCTTTATTAGTGGTAAAAGAATCAGCTCCTTTGATCAAAATATGGCATAGATATTCAAGTTTTTCTGTACTAAAGAGACTTTTGGGCTACCATGTAGTGCGTCCCACCGGTAGGTCTCATCGGGTTGAATGTGTTAAGAAGATATTAGTTCGTTGCGTTGTAATCATCTGGAGATGTCTCCACGTCTCATGTGTATTCGGTACAGTTCGTTCTTAATTGAATAGAATGAAGAAGTCAGAGTTGGGCAAGTCAACTCAAATCTGACTTGACTTGTCACTTGAAAAATACTCGACTTCCTCAGTTCTATTTGGAAAAAGTGTAACCTTGAAGTCAGATAGTATTACAAACTAGAATAAGTCTAAAGACTTCTGAAGCTTTCTATTCTCTTTTGATTTAATTGTTCGAGGACAATCATGGATTACTTATTGTATCATTATCTAGCCTCTTCATTTCTATAGTATTTCTGTTTTAATAAATTGTACTTTTTCAACAGAAGTTCGCGATATCAAAAAATTAAAAAAAGCGAATATGTAATTATTCGAACTTAACCCTAGTTAATCTTTCTTTTTATAGGAAGAATTATATCGAACAAGTGTTGAACCCATGCTAAATAATGTTTTTGATGGATATAATGTTACAATCTTTGCTTATGGTCAAACTGTAATATAATAAATTTTATATTAATTATCTATTAAATTATTTGTATATAAAATTAGGGTTCAGGAAAAACATATACTATGACAGGTGGAAATATTTTATCAATAGGAGAAAAAGATTATGGTATTATTCCACGTGCTGTTAAAACAATATTTAATACTATTCAAGTTAGTAAATTATTTTAAAAGAAATACAAAAATAAAAAACGTATACTTTATTTTAGAATCGACCTGATTGTCGAATTACAATATCTGCATCTTATTTAGAAATCTATAAAGATGATATTATTGATTTACTTGATGTTAATGATAAAGATATAGATGTTCGAGATGATGCCGCTGGAAATACAGGTATATATAATCTAATCTTCTTGTTATTTTTTTTTCTTAATACAATAATATTTAATTAAGTATATTTTTAGTTGTTATCGGAGCAAGTGAACACAGATGTGATTCAATTGATGATGTTGTTAGTTTATTAAAAAAAGGTTCTAATGTTAGACATACTGGTGCAACACATATGAATGATGAATCATCTAGATCACATGCTATTTTTACTTTATATATTGGTATGAATTTTATTTAATAGAATTCTTTTTTATAAACTTTTTTTTCTGTAGAACAACGTCTTCATGATAAAAATCCTAATACAAATACTGTGCAAGCTTCATTTGATGCTCTTGTTAAGCCACTACAAACAACATTTGATGGTAAAACATTTGAAAAGAAAAATGTTCGATCATTGTTTTTTTTTCTGTTTTTTTTTTATCGTAGAAAGTTATCTTTCTGCTAAACTTCATTTTGTTGATTTGGCCGGTTCGGAACGTGTTGCACGTACACAAAATACAGGCGAACGTTTTCAAGAATCAATACGTATTAATTCGGGTTTATTGGCTCTGGGAAATGTTGTCAGTGCTTTATCCGATCCAAAAAAACGTACCGGTGGTCATATACCTTACCGTGATTCAAAAATTACTCGTTTACTCAAAGATTCACTTGGTGGAAACGCTAAAACATTAATGATTACATGTAAAAAAACAAAACATCATTTCAAAGAATCATTATTAATTTATTTTTCAGGTGTGAGTCCATGCACTGCTGACCTTGATGAATCTCTTAATGCACTTAAATATGCACAACGAGTATGATCGAAAATAATTTATTCGAATTGACATCTTCTTTTTAAGGCAAGTCAAATTCGAAATAAACCTATAAAAAATATTGATCCAAATGCACAACATGTTATTGAAATGCAAAGTGAAATTACTGTAAATAAATGCTAATAAAATATTTTAAATAAAATTTTTTTTGCTTGAAATACTTTATAGCATTTACGAGAAGAATTAGAACGACAACGAACAATTATCTCACGTGATGGACAATCAAATAATAGTCGACGATCAACGTAAAAAACAAAAAATAATATTCTTAAATTTTTAATTAATAAAAAAAAAATAATAAATTTTTTATTTAGTGGTTTTAATAATATTGATAATTCACGTCGTTTAATTCAAACAGCATATGTTTGTTTTCAACAATTAAATGCATGTGAAGATTTAAGTGATGAACAAAAACAATGGATACAAACATGGATGGATTCTGTATCAAATGTAAGATTTTGATAAAAAATTTTCCTTTTTTTGTTCATTTAATTTTTATAGGAAAATGCACAAGATTTATGCAATGATATACTTACATCTCGAGTAACGAATTTAGAAAATGCTTTACATTCGGTAAAAGTTAAATAAATAAATGAGAGCAACAATTTCATTTTTCTCAAAGGCATGATAGATGGAAGATTGAATATTCCATAATTTGACAATGCATTATGAACTTCAAATTAGAGTAACACTTTTTATCGAAATTTTTTTTGTCATTACCTGTCATTTACTGACTATTGCATTCTCATCTTGATATTCATATAAAAGATTATTTGAAATTTGAATAATTATTCTTTTCATGAAAAAAAAAAATTACAGATGTAACAATCAGCCGAGAGGATAGAGATAATATCTTTCAGATTATTTAACTATTTATTGTTAGCAACTAGTTGATTCTTGCTCAGATTTCGAAGTAATAGATAAGTTTATTGCTTTTGTCAGACATTTGAATTTTAAATTTAAAAATCTAAATTTGTAAATTTTGTTCAAACAAAAATAAACTCTAAGTGTTACGAATGTCGAATGACAAGCTCACTTTTATTCGTAAAAAAACAGCAAAGAAGATTAGTCATTGTGTTTCGCTCATTAAATGTTGATTAGTTGGAGTTCAATTCATTTGATCAAAGTCAATTAGTATCATACAGCCAGCCTTAGAGAAATGGAAGCCGATTTATAATTATGCAATTGGTTCTGATTCAGCGGTAGACTTTGAACATCACTGATAGTGGCAGGAGAGAATTCAAAATAAACGATATGTTGATTATATTTTTGCTTAAATAATCGCATGTTGGATATATATGAAGAAAAGTGGGTTCATCAAAATAACAATAAACAAAATTATGAGACAATGGGTCAATCCTTCTACATGAGCC
>CAJNOL010000482.1:48559-132428 GCA_905250125.1 Rotaria sordida
AAAGTTAGATCTTTATATATACTAGCGAGAACCCGTGCATACTGCACGGCAGCGTGTTTTTCCTTTAACGTACGGTCTCAAAACTTTAATCTTTTATTCTGTAATAGACACAGAGACACTTGACACCATGTACATAGAAGCCCTACAGCGTTATATTCTTATATCGCTAATACTCAATGTAGCCTTACGGTCTTATAGCCTTAACAATTGCAGCCTAACTCCCTAAGAGCGTTCGTTCCTTGTAGCCTTACTCCTTAATAATCTTACCTCTTTAAAGTCGTATCATTGGTACCCTTATCTCGATATTTTCTTATCTTCATATAGTCTTATCACCTAGCAGCCTTACACCCTTATAGCGTCCCCCCTCCCTCCTCCGTCCTTATAGCCCACTCCCCCTCACAATCTTTTCACCTTATATCCGTACTCCCTTGTTGCCTTTCCCCTTATTGTCTTACTGCATTATAGCCTGACCTCTTTATACCCTTACAGGCTTATCCTTTTATAGTCCTACCCCTTCATAATCTTGTCCCCTTATTGCCTGATTCCCTATAGTCTTATCTCCTTCTTACCTTACTTCCTTATTATCTTACCCTTTTATACTTTTATCCCCTTATAGCCTTACCCCTTTATAGCATTATTCTCTTATTGCCTTACTTCATTATATCCTCAACTCCCTGTAGTGTTCTCTCTTATAGTCTTCTTCTTATAGCCTTGCCGCATTATGACCTTATACTCTTGTTGCCGTAGTCCCTTATTGTCTTTTTTCTTTAAAGCCTTACTCTCTTATAGCCTTATTCGACCGTTAACCTTTGACTCGAGACAGAAACACACACACTGAGCATTATATATATATAGATTGCCTTACTCCACTCAGACCTTATGAGTGCTCCAATATAATAGCCCTTGATGGCCTACGGGTACTTCATATAATAGCCCTTGAGGAGGCCTATAGGCACCTCCATAGGATGGCCCTTGAAGACTTATGGTGTCCCAAAATGATAGCCCTTGATACCTATGGGTATCCCATAAGATGGCTGCTCAGGACTCAAGGTTACTTCCATGCAATATCGCTTGAGAACCTATGAATACCTCCATAAAGTAGCCCTTGAGAAGGCCTATGGGTATCCCCATATAATAGCGCTTGAGAACTTATGGATCCCCAATATAGTAGCTCTTGGTGCCTTCCTCCTATAGCCTTATTTGACCTTTAACCCGGCACAGACACACACTGAACATTATATATAGAGATTTGGTTATTTATTTATCTTTTAAATTATTCATTTTCTTTTTCTTCTAATTGTGTTACCCTCATCGTTCTCCTATTTACATATTGTAAAGAAAGAAATCTGTTAATAATGGTACTCCAATAGGACCTAGGAGCGTCAAAAGGTAATAAATGCATACAAACAGAATATCCATTAAAGGTTAACTATCTAACGGACTGATATTTAACGCTTTGATTTGCAGATGGGATAGTGGCCAATACACTTAAATAATAAATGCGTCTGGATGCGTCTTACGCAATAATTTATTGATCCAAAAAATGCAACTTTAATACTGAGCAAGACCTATTGCTTCTTTTTTTTCTGGCAAATTTGTTTGTGCTCTATCATTTTTCTTCTTTTTTAACTCTCTACTGTTGAGACAAGTTTTAAAACTCAAGAAATGAAATAGAACAAAATTGATCAATCAACTGTATTCATAACCATAATCTTGTGTAGTCGATCTAGTCAATATTGTTATATTTTTTAATATTCTTGCGTTAATACAGTAATAATAAATGACATGGGTCGAATGCATTGTTCGTTTCCTGTTCAAAAAAAAATGATTTGATCATTTTCCATATTAGCTAAATTTTATGCTATATCTTTTTAATATTATAAGATTTTTTCATTAATTGCGTTTTGTTTTTTTTTTATATCCATGTGACACTTCTGAACTATTTCTCATAAATATAAAAACCTCGATACTTCTAATATGTCGTTGTCAGTACAGATGAAAAAGGATAATTTAAATATATCATTATTTTAAGCACACATGGACAACAAATTGTCCTTTGTTTACAAAGTATCATTATGTCATATGGTTTCTATAGAGGCAGCCTTGTCAATGATGGTTTTTTTTTGTATTAAAAAATTAGAGTTGTTGATGAAAAGAATATTATATCTTTGTTTCTTATCTTGACTTAATTCAAAATAAATTACAATCTTTTTTTTATTTCTTCATTGAAGCGAATTGTATATAGATAGCGACAGGTATAAATATATCGACTATCGATTGGACGAATGAAACGACTTGTCGTCTAATTGAAAGTATCAAATCAAATCAAAGAAGTCTATATTATTAAAAAAGAAAAACAAACATGAACCAAGTACCTCGTCTGATTGCACCACATTCAGTACCACATATGATACCGGTTATACCACAATCAGTACCACGTATGATAGCGGTTACACCACAACCAATTACTATTACATTAGGACCACAGTCAACCAAAGTATCTGCACCATATGTAACAACATCTGTTACAACGTCAACAACATCACAACCAGTTACTATTATATTAGGACCACATTCAACCAAAGTATCTGCACCACCTCCAACAGTATCTGCTGCAACGTCAACAACATCACAATCTGTAGCAGCTGCTTCTCGAGAATTTGCTGTTAAAGTACCTAAGTAAGTCACATTTTGATCATCTAATGAATTTTTTTGAATTAAAATTATGCTCATGTTTACAAATAGTATTAATTAAATTTAAATGATGAAGGTAAACTTTTTGGATGTAGAAATCTGTAGGAGATATTAAATGAAAAAAAACAGTCTAGAACATTGAAATTTTATTATAACAAATGAAATAATTCTTATTAGGAATATTTGATATAGATAATGAATTTTTTCTAACTAAAAAACAATATCTATAATCTTTCATTTGTAGAACTCGAGCTCAATATGGAGTTATGGAATTTGCAAATGGTCTCTCAGTCGATGTAAAAGATTGGAAAGCAATGGAAATGAGACGTGAAATAAATCCCTATACATATCGTCCAGCAACTAATCTTGATTCTAATGCTCCATCAACATCGACATTGTTCACAACATCACTTGGTATTGTTTTACCTAAAACCGGTGCAGGAAGTGAATATGGTCGGGAACAAAAAGAAGTATTAAAACGAAAACGTTATGCAACTAAAGGAACAAATATTGAAGATCTTCCTTGGTTATTAACTGATCGTTCATCAACAGAAAAAAAATTAAAACATTATCGAGGATTAAAAAAAGGTGGTGTGACAACAAATTCATCTTATTATATATTTATACAAGGTAAAGAAGGTTTTGAAGCATATCCTGTTGAAGATTGGTATGCATTTACACCAACAAGTGTTTATAAAACACTTGATTTCGATGAAGCTGAAAAACAATATCAAGAACGACATAAACATTTAAGTAAATGGTTTTTAAAACATCAAGTTAAAAAAGAAAAAATTAATGAAGATGAAATTGAAAATCATAATGATGAAAAAGGAAATAAATCAAAGGATAAGAATAAACGTTCTTTTAAATTACTTGATTCTGAAGATTGGGTTAATGAAAATGAAGAAGGTAAAAAAAGTCTGAAGTAAAAAAAAACCTAAATTTTTGTTTTTAAAACTTTTATTTTAGATGAAAATGAGAATGATGAACGAGAAGAAGATGATGATAATGATAAATCAAACAAAAAATCAAAAACAAATAAGAAAAATAGTAAAAAATTAAAAGATGCATGGACATTAAGTGATGAAGATGAAAATGAAACAAGCCATACAAAAGTTAAAAAAGGAAAGACTACTCAACATCAAACAAATGAAAATCAAGAAGATTCAGATGATGGTGATCATGAATGTAAGAATTGATCAATTAGAATATGGATACATCCAGATTGGAATTGGAGAAATCAATCCTTCCTTGATAGTTTTAAATATCTGGATAGTATACAGACTAATTAGCTTTCACAAACCAAAAAGAGTACTTTTTTCTATGATGATCCACTCCTCTTAAGAAAACCTGGTTGTGTGTCTAGATTAGAATCAGCTTTTACGTGTCATTTATGATTAAAATATTAAAGATGAGTGAAATTTTAGATATTTTTTGGCAAAGCCAGTGAACAATAATTTATATATGATTTAATTAGAAGAATTATAATCGTTTACCATTCTCCCTCTACCCATCCTCATAGCTATTCCAGAAAAACTACTGATAAAGTAATCATAAACATATAGTATTAGCTTCTCAAGTATGTCAATTCTATGACTCAATAATTAGATACCTTATTCTTTGTACAATTTCATTTGATTGTTCCAGTGATTATAGAGTAGAAATTATATGAAAAGTAAATTTTTTTCTTAAATATTGTTTTTCTTAATATCGATAGTATTTATTGATAATTATGCGTTGTTAAATCAATAGCTGACTTTTTTCATAGACATAGGATTCTAGCATAGCTTTGAACTAGCATTAATAGTTTAGTTCAAGTACACATTAATTTTTTTTTAAAGAAATTTCAGTACTGTTTTGCTCTAGAACTCAATACAATAGAAATCATAACTGTCTCATTCATTCACCTATAGTAATGGTAAATAAATGAAGTCACCTATTGATTTAACTATGTGTACTTATCATCAAATATCAATGATATATAAGAAAACAGTATGTACAACACAAAAAGGTCATTTTTCATGTTATCTCTTCTCCAATGATTATATCAATGATCAATTGATGTTTTGTAAACTTTGATCTGCGTAGCTTGTGCAAAATCTAGTGAAATGTATGTGAATCTTTAGGGTACATTGTCGTCAATTTATATCGTTCAACATATCCCCGATATATTTACTGCAGCTAGTTAGAAATGACGAACTAGAAAAACAAAACCGATTTTTTTGAAAAATTATTACTTTAAAAAAAACCAAATAGTTTCTTTTATATATAGATATTTCATGAAATTTTCTACATAACATAGTTTTAAAGTTTTTCAATTCTATACTTTTGTTCATTTTTTATGTTACTGAAATTACTAAAAGAAGAGTCAAATAAACTTCATCTTGTTTCACAGGAATATAGTTGTAAAGAGAAATGTTGAGTTAACTTCAAATTATGTTGGATTTAAAAGAAGAATGTTTAGAAAATAACATATATTTCTTTTTTGTTATTCCTATCATCATATAAACAATGAATCTTAAGTTATTTCAGTTATGTATTTTATGTTTTATTTTAGGTGATGAAATTGATTATTCAACTGATGAAACATCGGATGAGGAAGATGATATAAAAGGTGAATATATTTTTCTTTTGTTTGAAGTATTATTTTATTCTTATTTTTAGATGCTCATACAGATAAATCATCAATGAAATATGAAGTTAAAGGTTTATTATTATTTATTTTTTGAAGTTAAAATTTGAAGATTTCTTTTTGTTATCTATAGGCATTGATGAAGAAATGAAAACAATACCAGATATAGAAAAAAAACTTGAACAAATGGATAAAAATGCAGATGAACTTGATTTTGATGATGATGATGATAATGACGACATTCTTGATTCGGGTTTAAGATTAGGAATAATGTCATATGAAAAAAATATTTTGTTTTTATCTTATAGATGAAAATGATGAAGAAAACGGTAAAACAACAGTTGATGATTTGTCTGATGTCAGTAAATTACTCAAAAACGATGCAGTTAGTAAAGGTATGTATTGAAATTATGTTAGAATTCAAACTATATTTATGAAAACAAAATTTAGAAATGGAATCAAGTTCCGATGATGATGATCTTGACGATTCAGACGATCCTGATAAAGAATCGATTGATCCAATATCTGTAAATAGAATAAAATTTTCTTCTCAATTTGAAATATAGTATGTGTTTTTACCTAGAATTCTATTAATACTCAATTAATTCCATCTGAACAGATTAAAACTGGTAAGTAAACAAAGATAAAACATCATTTGATAGAATTGTATGTCTTTGTCAAAGTCAGTGGATTATGAACATTTTTCAAAAGTTACGAAAAGTGATAATATTGATCAAAGTAAAAAGATTTCAACAGAGACTTATTATTTGTATTGTATTGGATATGTGTGTTCAAGGTGACAACAGAATGAATTAAAAAGCTGTGATCTAGCTTAGATTACATTCAAAATCAACTTTCGAATTCAAAAGTTGTACGAATAAAGTTCTCAATAAGATTAGGTCATTGTAAAAAGATCAGGCTTTCTAGTATTTCCTATCTTTAGACAGAATATTCCAAAATTTTGTTATACAAATAAGCAAATCTTTGTCCTTATATTTATGTTTGAGGAAAGAAAATACTAAAAAATTCGACAGTTTCAGAACGAACTAATACTATTGAAAGCTTTATTTGTGCAAAATTTGAACTAGAAAGTCAATTTTAAAGATGATCCAAATGGAACTCTGGTTTCCTGTTGACAAACTTACTAAAATGGGCATAATTCAAGAAATATCCATGAACATGAAGTCTTTAAATTATTTTTAGTCTCAGCAGGGCCTATCTAGTGAGGTAAGACTCATTCCAACAGAGATTTCGTTACTGAATAAGATTTCCTTGTGAGAATAGTTAGTAAGTAGCTGAGGCCATGTGTGTTTAATTGGTTTTCTATTAAAAGAGCATCAGATATCAGTGAAGAATCGCTCCGGATAGAAGTATTAAATAAAGGATAGATAGACTTTGTCTAAAATACTTGGAAATATTAGCTATTTCTTTCGTCCTATATAGAATTGCTGTCGACGATTCGATTGTTTGTAGTAGTTGAGTTGAAAACAGTATTTTGAAAAAGTCTCCAAAGAAATGAATGTTTTCCCTTTTGTATTCTTCGTGAGATTCTCTACTTTACAATCACATTCACTACAGAATGTTCGAATTTATTCTCTCAAATGCCATGATATTATCATAACGAGAATATAAAGCGTAAATATTAATTCTATATTTCTGAAAGAAGTCTAAATAATTTTATTAATATAATAAATAATATCATCTTATATTATATACAGGTAAGAAACTTCAATTAATCCTTCAATACGATTAGTGTCTTTCTTTTTTGTATAGAAAAATAGTTATTTCAAAATCGAAAATCTTATTTTGCAATAGATACAACACATAAAACTATATTAATATTTAATATTTAATCGTAGAACAGTTCCTATAAATAATATTCCATTTCATCCTTATTACATTATTATAAAAATTTCAAACATCCATCAGTAGAATCTATTTGATTAAAATCCTTTGGATCCAATGATTTCTATATTTTTCTTTTCAATTAACTAATAGATTTAACATAGCGATTTATTCAAAATTATTTTCATTTTAGAAAAAGGCCATAAGAAAGCAAGAGAAGAAGAAATGCGAGCAATAAAATCGAAAGTTATGTCTTTACCAAGTACACCATCAAATCCTAGGTTTGTTTTTTTCTTTTATTGTCTATTGTAAAAATATTTATCATGATATATTATAGTGAAACAATTACTGAAGATAAAGTTCGTAATTTACTTTTACGAAAACAATATATGACATTTACAGAATTAATTCAAAACTTTTTACCTAAAACAGAAAATTTACGAACAAAAGAAATTAAAGAAGGTATTGTTCAAAAATTAGCAACAATTCTAAAACGTCTTAATATCGAAGAAAAAATTATTAATGGTAAAAAACATGTTAAACTTAAAACAACTTAATTGATTTTTCATTTACCAACATGCAACTGTGTGTTTATGTAAAATGTTGATTTTTTTGGATGAATAAATTTAGAAAAAGAAACTTAAAATCAACCAGAAGGAGAATATTTATACAAGAAAACTGCTTTTATTTAGAGTACATTAACATCAAGAAGAAGAGAATGATCTATTAATTTATTAGACCCGATTAAAGATATATTAGTGTTTTCTTTAGAACAATGAACAACCACCTTTTCGTTTTCGCATTAATGCTGAACGTGCTACAAATTCAAATACTTTATGAACGCCTAAAAATTGAATTTGATATTGAATGAAATCATATTGAAAGTTAGAGATTATAATCTTCTTTAATCTTATCAGAACATACGAAATAACTAGCAGCACCGATTTTTTTCTATCATAGTTCAACCTTCTTCAGATCCAACAAGTTCTTGTTTCATTTTCATTAGTTCTCTCTTGGTTGCTTCTTCATTTCGAAGATATTTTTTTTATTATCTGAAACGGAATTACTGTCTAGTGAAGTCTAATTCTATCAAGAGTTTAAAAATACAAAACCTAGTACAGACCGCTGGAAATTCATTTATGACATGGCATGGTATATGAGACAAATACAAGACAAATATTGGCATCGATTGAAACAGTATTCCAAGATAAAGAAAGACAAATGCTGTTGTTTATTTCGACAGATAGTGCGAGTTTCAGGATCAAGCAAGAGCCGATAGTATTCCAGCAGTTTAGTAGAATATGCAGAAAGAAAATATATCGAGCAGGAATACATCGAAGACAATATTGAAAAAGAGAGTGTAAAAGATAAAAATATCACAATCAAAAAAGTCGAATAGCTCAATGTCAAAAAAAATGAGCCTTTATGCTTTTATAATAATAAAGCTATTTGATAACACCCCTTGAACCATGCTGAAACTGTTCGTGATAGTACAGAATTACTTTGTTTGTATTAGATAGACTCTAGAGAAACTCAGTTGTTCATCATAAATGACAATTATCATGAATTGAATGGATGATATTGAGTTCATGATGAAAAAGATTCGTTGCCCATGATTATCATACATATTCAGTGTTGTTCTTACAGATTCAAACAAAGTTTGTTTACGGTGCCCATAATTTATTAGAATAAAAAGATTACGAAAATATATAAATAAATGAGGAGAGAAGATAGTTTAAAATATGACAAGAAAAAATTGACTAAATATGGAAAAAAAACAAAAAACTAACTAAATATGGAAAAAAAACAAAAAAACTAGCTACTGAATAAAATTCGTTGATGTTGATAAACAATGATGGCAATGTTCGATTTTCATCGTGGATTTGTATTGTTGGAATACATCCTACAAAGAAAAAAGTACTGGGTTGATTCAATACCAGATGATTCTGAAAACGATGTTGTCAAAGAGAGATACTCTTATAATGGAATAAATATCAGAACATTGTCTCAACGAATTATTATCAAAGTTCAGTTTTCACACAAGATACCTGATTTCTTTGTCGTAAAGACTGTATTCAAATATCCTTCTCACTTTGAAAAAACTAGCCTCCAAATTATTGTTTCATTCTATTTCACATAGCAAACAAATACTACCAAAGAAGATTGTATTCATCTCTCTCACTCAATCCCACGCGAAGTTACAACATTAATATCATTAATCACATTCCTACACAACATGAATCCTGCCTAACTAGACTTCATACCCTTATTGCTTTACTTTTAAAACATAACTATGAATAAATTACTGAAGGCAAACAAACTATTGCAAGTAAACAGTGCGCTCGAACGATTGATTCTTCTATATTAACCATCTCCATACAAAGCCATAGCTTTAGTAACTTCATCGAAGCGTTGTCATCTGACTATACCAATCTTCATTTGAGATTGCACAACAACTGAATCTCCTCAAACATAATTTCATTTATCTACAACACTATTTCCAAAACAAGAGAAAATCTTCATGTTTTTATCCACAAGCAGCTATCAAACATATTTTCCACTTACAGCTTCATTCAACTATCTTCTCCCTTTGCTGCAGAACACATGTCATGAATACTTGCACCAAAACTCAAACAACACATGACTACTACTTTCACAAACACTCTATTCATCCCTTTGATTCGCTTCGAAGTGACAGAATGCTGTTAAATCTATTACTCAACATCCTATGACAAATGCATACTATTCAAACAGATTCTATGCATCACTTGGATTCGCTTCGAAGTGATAGAATCATATTTAACCTATGACTAAAGATGCTGTGACAAACGAATATCATTCACCAACATTCTTCTCATCTCTTCCATTCCCTTCGCGTTCTCGAATGATATTCCTCCTATGAGTAAACATCATATAACAAATCAACACTATTAATTAAAATTCTATTCATTCTTTTCATTCGCTTCCAAGTAAAAGAATCATGTACAATCTATGAGTAAATATCGTATCATCAATGAATGGTATTCATCAACATTCTATTTACCACTTTGATTCGCTTAGAAGTGCTAGAATCATGTTGAACCCATGAGTAAAGATTGTCTCACAAATGAATACCATTCAATAACTTTTTACTCATCTCTTTCCTCCCCTTCAAAGTGCTAGAATGATGTCGAAACTATGACTAAAATCGTATGACAAATGAATAATATTCACAAAAACTCTCTTCATTTCTTTGATTCGCTTTGAAGTGGTAGCATTATGTTGAACATATGAATAAAGATTATGTGACACATGAATATTATTCACGAAAATTCTATTCATCTCCTTGATTCGCTTTCCAATGCTAGACTGATGTTCAACCGATGTGTAAACATCATATTGTAAGTGAATACTAATCACAAAAATTCTATTCATCTCTTTCATTCGCTCCGCAGTGGTCGAATGATGTTGAATCTATGAGTTAAGATTGTCTCACAAATGAATATTATTTGCGACGATTCTATTCATCTCTTTGATTGACTTCGAAGTGATAGAATGATGT
This sequence comes from Rotaria sordida, assembly GCA_905250125.1. Lineage (NCBI taxonomy): Eukaryota > Metazoa > Rotifera > Eurotatoria > Philodinida > Philodinidae > Rotaria > Rotaria sordida. The sequence goes on from CAJNOL010000482.1 coordinate 59,272, forward strand.
TGAAACCATGAGTTGATATTATATGACAGATAGATACTACTCATTTAGTTGCTGTTCACTTTATACGCGTTTTGGGTTCAAAGTTGAGGAGGAATGGATTGGTAAAGGAAGTACGGCATAAGTTAATGTGATATGTACGTTTGCTGCTCAGCGTATCGACGTGCTTACGAAGAACAGGTCGATCGACAAAATGGTCATCATCATGGTCGTCGTGATAATTTCTCAGAGCTATCCAGACCGTGGCAATGGCTACTAAGGAAAGGAAAGGAAAGCAAATATCTTACGATGCATGATTTGGACTTGTGAGAATCGACAGTTGTTGTTTGGTCGTTGATATGTAAGTATGTATGTTTTGTAATATTCGGGTGTTCTCGTTTGGTGTATTCTGTATGCGCATATATGAGTGAAGAGCACAACCATTGTACCGTTCGAGAAAAAAAATCGATAAAATAAACTTAATATTGAGACAAAACTAAATGTTGCGTTCGATAGAGCGATGTCGATTGTACATGGAAACGATATTTTTCCAACACTTTCCTGTGTTGTGGTGAAGATTCACGACATAGAACTAGGTCAACAAATGATAACGGTTTTTACCTCAGAATAATAATTTTTGAAGAAAATATTTAAAAAATACTTATTAATCATACACAATTCAACAGATCTCGGTAAGATTCACCTTGTTGAGCACGATGAGACTAGAATACTGAACTCTCTCCCATCTTCCCGTTAGGAACATTCAATACTTCGATACCAGTAGCAATATTTTTATCCTGTTTATAAGTTTTATCAGTGTTCGTGCTATCAGGAATAAATTAAAAATTTTATTACAAATCTTTTATTCTTTCCTTTAATGCTAGTATAAAACACAGTACACTCCTAAAAAAGTAACTTACTGTTATACACACACAACAAACAGAAACCATAGAAAATAAAACATCTATAGGCTAACTCATATATTTGGGATCTAAAACTTATTCTCGAATAGGTTTATTTTTTAAAATCTTAATCTCAACTGCACTTGTGGTTGATCAGATGTTTTTTTACCAAAGACTAAATCAGTTGGTTCAGCAATTATCTCGTGTAGTTCAGCTGTTCCTTTAACTGTTTGTAATGTATGTAGTATTTGCTTTCTTATTTCATCAACATGAGATTGATCATAAGTAAATAATTTGATTGATGTAGAATTTTGAATTTCATGAACAAAATCTGATGTTTTTTCATATGATTTAGTTGGATTGAATGAAACGTATTTGTCCATTTTTCTTTTCATTTGAGCTGAAATGGCATCGGCCACACCTTTGCCATGTCCGCATTCAAGAAAAATCCATCTCATTGTAATTGCATGCTTTGTTGCATATTGATTTAACATATAAATGGATGGTTTATTACGATATTGTGAAGACGGAGAATCTGATATGATGTCAATTCTTTTTTTTTGTTGATCAATGATCAAGTAATCTAATAAATCTTTAATGCTACACCATGCAGCATCTGCCATATGGCTTGTACAATCGGACATTGAAGAAAAACTAAATGCATTAGAATGTGACCAAACATATCCTAAATGTAAAGACACATGATGTTCAGAGTAGTATGCACCTAAAACATGAAAATGTACATAAAATATCTCACTGAATTTTTCTAAATAGTCCAATCACTCTGGAATACCCTTTTCTTCTTGAGTCTGTCGAATATTATAATTTTCGGCCCAGTCGATTTATATTGTTGCTGTATCAAGTGATTGTTGGGCATCAACTTTTGCTTGTTTAGTAGCCTTGAGTTGTTGATGCACACGTTGTAAATGTTGTTCAAGTTTCTATTGAAATGAAAAACATTAACCTTCTAATCAAAGGTACGAACGAAACGAAACTTACTTCAGTTTCGAAAGAAAATTGTCCTACAAAGTCTTCAATTGATGCTACTAATGTAATTTTTTCTTGATATCATTGATGAGCTTCCAGATGTTTTCACGTTCTTCCATTCACTATAAGTCAAGCTAAATTTTTCACGTTTTAGTTGATGTAAAGCGTCTTTCAATTGTATGATTGTTTGTTGATTATTTAATACTTCGTTCAGATCAACCGACATGGAATTTAATAATTGTTTGATGATTGGTTTTGTTGATTTTAGTTGGTTTAATTTGTCGAATTTTATCTGTGGATTTATACAAATAATACATAGACATGTACCCCAATCATCAACTTTTGGTTTAACAACAATTGAAGGTACATAGCGTAAGAATGTATGATAATCAACATCAATTTTTGTTTCTATTTCAAATTGTTGATAAAGAACTGTTAAGTGGTTCAATCGATATCGTATTTGTTGATGATTTATTGTCTTTTTTCTATCTGGACATAATTTCGATATATCATCTCTGCACATAAAATCTCTAATTTTTTCTTCAAGTTGAGAAGGTGTTGATGAAGGAGGTGTATATTGATTTGATAAATTAATACCAAACTTCCGTCGAACAGCTGATATTGTACCACGTGGAAGATTTTTCTTTTCGTTTATCATCCGTAAAGTTGCTCGCTTTTTAGCTGTTGGATTTAAACTCGATATCAAGACTTTTGTCGGAGATGGTGTTGATGTTTCTGGTGATAAAGGTTCATTTATAATCGGTAATAGTAAATTAAATTGGTTCACTTCTTGTTCTAGATCAAATATTCTTTTGCGGAGTTTCATGTTTTCATTTTTTAATTTATTGATATTTGTTCGACGACGACGACGTTGACCTTCTTTTTTTCTTAGATCTTTTTTCGTTGATGATGATGATAATGATCTGATTGCTTGTTCTTTCAATCTTTTTTGCTTTTTATTACGCCGATAACTAGCTTGAGTAATCGCTTTTTTTCCTATATTCCTTATCAAAAGCTTTTATATTTAAACGTTTCATTTTTATTTTCAATTTGTATTTTTGATCATACGTCAAGGCACGTTTTTCTTTCATTTTTGGCTATTAATCTACAACAAAGGACCGTTAGAATCCGAGTAATTAGTATATTTGATGTTTGAATTGACATACACATCGTTTCTTTTAATGAAATTTATGAGACACATCGGTCACTGTGGATGATAATGGCAGTCAAGTACATTGTTTAGTGTGAAGTCTTGCCAAATCAGCACTAGATGCGTATTTTCGGACGTGATAGAGGTATAAAAATGATGGTATTGTGAAACAGCTCTCGATAAAGGAACGATTAGTATATTTTATTTACATATATCGATCAATCTTAGTGCATAATTATTTCAAAAAATCTCGCTCTACACTTTCTTAGTAAAACTGAATTTTCTTTTGAACGGAGAAAGATTTTTGCTTGATTTTTTGGGATATTACTCTACTCTATGAGATGAAAAAAGGATCGCATTTTTGTTACAAGCGGTTTAGTTTTCATTAAGTTATAGCAATAACAAAGTTTAAAATCTTATCTACATATTGTGTGAACATAGCTTTTTTTAAACTTGTATAAAAATTTTGTATTAACAAAGCATATGAAACGAACTTCTTTTACTTGTCAAATTATTTTCCCCTCCTCTCTCTTTCATATTCGATCGAATTTGTTCCAATCAAATTTCTTGAACTTGAAAGCCAATAAATTTAATCTCGCTCCACACAAAAATAAAGTGTCTTAACGTCTATTATTGATAGTTTTTCATTCATAAAACCTTGCCTGGAGCTAAAACTAATGACATACCCTGGAAGCTCGTGACGAGTTCTACAAGTCTAGCTGCAAAAACAGTTGAAAAATGATCGTATCATAATAAAAAAAATGAATTCCTTCCGATAGATGACGCTCGAAAGCTATGTATTTGATATTGTGACTACGATTTCTCGAAAACTAAAACAGCTAGAAACTTGATTTTTTCAGAAGTGAATGACCATCTTTAGGCAAACAAATCAAAAAAAATTCCAAAAATTGGTTGAGTAGAACTCGACTTATGAGCATTTTTCTCTTCCAGACCATACAGTACAATGCGCGCGCCCTTCATTCATATATTTATAGTAAGAGACTTTTTTTCTTGGTCTGCTCGCTGAATATGTGAAGGCTAATCATTCATTCGTTAATTAGAAGGTAGGTTTTGCTTGTTCTCGCTAAAGGCGACGGCCAGAAAAAGAAATTACAAACGTCGCTGTATTGTTACTTTTATATTTCTTTTTCTTTGGGGACGGCGTTGATGTGAGGCATTTACGCATAGGTTTATTGCGTGATAAAAATCTAGAACGGTTGATTGCACACTACAAGAATGATATATTTTATTTGTGTAGTATGATAACGAGTTGATTTTTTCTGTTCTCTTCTTCACTAATATGCGTAAATGTATTTGAAAAGGAGAACAAGAAAAAGAATGGATCGATTTTTTTTCTCTACTGAATAGATACCTGTGGGAAGCATGTAAAATAGGTATCACTCGTATTGACGATATGAATCGGTATAGATCAATGACTTGAGATTAGAAATTAATTATTAATGAAAATAATGCAAATTTCCTGTTTTGGTTTATATTAAAAATGGGGAATATTCAACTTTAATCGGCTATTGTCAACCTTTAAACGATGACTTTGGATTCTTTGTATCCATCTGGATATAGCTCTGGACAAAAGATAAAAATGAATGATGCAAGAAAAACAATGTATGAAGATATTATTTGAGAATGGAAGACCTGTTAATGCCATATGCATCAGCTATCTCCGATTCCATCACAATTTAGGACGGTGAACTGTGAAAATGATAGACAGACGATGAATAATCAAAAAATAATAATGACGCCAAGATTTCAAATAAAAACAAAAAGTCAATAGAATGCATAAATTTTCATTTTCTACAATGCTCAAACAAAGTTTGGACTCAATCGGATTGTGCATCTGCTAGCAGATGAAACACAAAACTGACCATTTTTTTCCAAATTCATACGAATGATGCTATTGATGACCAAAATTCGAATTTGGAGATTGAATGGGAAACGTTGAAAGCAAGTTCGATGTTATTTGGAAACAATAGATTTAGCAGAAGAAGAATAGTTAAGGCCGACTCTAATGATCAGATTGATTAGCTTTATATTTTCATTTATTTAATCACCATATCACGACAAATCGAATGAATCAACTTGATTCTTTTAACAAATAGAAAGATTCAAAAAGAAACAAATCAATTTCACTTTTATTTTGGTTCTTCGAAGACATTTATGATTTATTTCCTTTATTACTATAATATATGTGATTAATTGGATTTATATAACAGTTACGATTTTAATCAAACTTTCAAGAGCATAGCAATGTTTGATAGTTTATTATTATCTATTTTTTTATTGAACAAAACTTCGACATTGTACAAAATGAAGCAGTTAAGATAAGACTATAATTTAAAAAAAAAAGAATAATCTAACCTAACCTAACAAAACAAGACACATACACACATGCGACATCATTAAAATACATTTAGTATTGATTTTCTTTGATATAATGTGTCTTAGTGTTAGTGATGATATCTGTTTTGTGCTGAATGGTCGAAGTCATCGATCGACTTGTATATGTACTTTTTCTTTTTTCTTTTTCATTTTTTTGTCTTACTCTTCTTCTTGATGATGTTGATATGCACCATCATCGATTAAATTTCTGCTCATGCGACTTTATTATAACGGATAACAGAGCTTTTTAATTTCATATCTTTTTTTTATTTCTCAGCTCAACGGTTTTTTTTTCTTTCAAATAATCAATAGATTATCATTGATCAATTGCATAATTCATCAACAGAGACTATATCGTTCAAGGCAATCACTCAACAAGAATTATCCAGTAAGTGACCATAGTCATTGCGAATGTGAATTTCTTTTACATATTTTTTGCGTTCATTTTTTATATATTTATTCATCATTCAATAATAATAAAATTTATCTATCAAAAATATTCTTTATTTTATGCATTTAAATTAATTTCGAAGCTGGCTTGTTGAACAACAACTACACTCTAACAAAGAATTGAAGGAGAAAAAACATGTGTGTGTATGTGTACATTTTCATGTGTTTCTTTTGCTGTAATATCATCCTTTAATATGAGGCAGCGGTCATCGGATCCCGTTAGGATATCGAGAGATATTATCAATACAAAATGAATTTGTGACTCTTCACAGCAGTGCTCCATTCTTTTTACATCTATTGATTGTGAAAGATAGAAATATTGAAGAAAAATATCTGTTCTACTGCAGAAATCAGTGAAGCATGCGGAGTATGTATTTGCCTTCACAATACTATGTGGATTATGCTCTACCGACAAGGCCGACGCTCAAAAAAAATGTTGATCACTCATCCATGACCGATGGAGAGTAGTTGTGCGGAGAGAGAGAAGAAAGGGAATCTAGTATGATGATAGATAGAAAGTAAAATAAAAATCGTATTAATTCGAACAATGGCATGTTTGCGCAGCAAGTATGTAATAAAAAAAAGAATAATAAGTGACTGGCACATGTGCAACTTTTGTCCAATATTAACAAAAGAGAGAGAGAGAGAGAGAAAGTCAAACTAATGACTCACTACTTTCTTCGTTTGCCTGCACACATATTAAGGGGATATCAAAGGTTCTGAAATCATTTTAAAACTCATCATTCTTGTATCAAATAAGAGCAAACTTTTTGAAACTTTCATAAATTATTTTACTTACTTAGGACTAAAATACCTACGATGTTTAATACTGGTCGCTTGTATTATCACAGAGGAAATAGAACAACATTATCATGCTTTATTTTATCGCTTATTATATAGCTATATCATGATGAAAATGTATTACAATACATCCCTAAATGGAATAAATAAAGAAAATCGAACAAAATATGAAAGGATGTATAATAAAATAAATATATGGTATCTCGATGTTTTTTCCTTGTAGTATTATCATCATCATCAGATAGATATTGAACAATTAAATACAATAATAAATAATTTAATTAGTTCATCATTCATATCCAATCGAACAAGGCAAAAAAGAAGCATTTTTCTTTTTGGCCATTCATATGTAAGTTTATATTGAAACAAACTGAAGCAATAATAACAAATAAAGAGATTGAAGAAAAGAAAAGCAAAAACGAAAAAAGAAATATGTCGAATCATAGATATTGCTAAAATAGAACATTAAAGAAAAAAGAAGAGAAATATATGAATTATAGAGATTATACAGAAAAGCAAAAGGACTTATTATCACACGAAATGTATACTATTTTGTTTATTTTATTATTGACAAAAAGATCGATCATATTTTCGCGTTGTTCATTTATTAAAATACATACAAAATCTTCGCAGTTGCATCTAGATGGAAATAGAAAAATGAATGAAATTATTTTTAAAAAAAAAGTTTCTAGTTAGTTAGATACAAAGTGTTCATGAGCATCAATATCAGCTTTATGTGTTAATTCGTGAACTTCTTCTGTAAGTTAATCATTCAATGAAAGTATATAGTCAAAAAGTTATCAAAATTTGGCTTCTGAGAAGCTTTTTATGCTTTTTCAAACTAGCAAACTCATTTCAAACACTAAAATTTTTTGATAACTGGTCCTTACTGTTTTGAGTGACTATTTCATGGTCCATCTCTTAAGCTAAAAGTCTGTATTCTTTTACAAAAATTCGACATGCTTGTCTGACTAGGTAATAGACTGAAAAGTTGCCGATTTTTGAACTTAAAATTGTTTGTAGTATCAGTTTCTTTTCAACTATTAAACATGTGTCGAAAGGAAAAGTATATGATATCTTATATTTAAATTAATACTCTTCATTGAACTCCAAAATCCGACGTCAATGGAGTCAAAATCGGAGTGATCTTAAGGAAATTTTTTCGGAGTCACTGTCGAAGTTAAATCAGTGAACCAGTGAAGTACTTTTACTCTTACATAGTAACAAGTTTATGCTTCATTTGATAAGTAATGAACAAATATATGCTATTTTATAGATTGATAAGTTTCAAAAAATAAACATCAGAGAGACCTTTTCATTAACAAGTAGCATGAAAAGAAGTATAAATGCAAGTCATAAAAAAACCATTTCAGAGTTTCTCGGAGTCGAAGCCAAAAATTTTGACGGCACAGAGTTATACTTCAAATATCGATTCAAAAGTGACTCATTTATTTTGAGACTTCGGTTATATAAAAATTCGTAATTGTTTCTTATACAGCTATACCATTCGATGGTTGATATTTATAACGCTTATTTTAAATTGTCAATAAACAATTTGTTCTTCATCTTTAATAAATTTTTCAAGTACAACAATTTGAGTCACGTCTATATATTACGAATCGTTAAAACATTTATTTATTTTTTTTGTAAACAAACTTTTTTTTAAGCTTTAGAAAAAAAACGATAATATTATTCTACCATTTATAAGTATTATTATATTAATATTATTCATGATACTTATTCTCTTCTACGACTTATATAAGAGCAAACAAACACCTAAAATTTGTCAAATGAATTATTTCATAAGAATTTCTAATAATTTAGTGTCGGCCTATATGAATACAAATCAAAACAAAATATATTCTTTTTTCTTTGTTTTCTCTTGCTTTTTAATCAAGTCCATGTGCATTATATGTCGCCACATCAATTGTTTCGTACAGTTATTTAAAATGAGGTACGAAAGTAAAAAAAAAAGAGAGAAAGCTGACAACAGCGTAAAAGAGTTTTTTTTCTCTGTGCAAGTGGTATAGTTTCGAGAGACAGTGAAGTGTTAATTTTACAGCTGCAATAGCAACGTCGTTGTCGACCAACGCTTAATATTTTTCTTCTTTCTTTTCAATCGATACATTGAAAATTTCAAATAAATAATTATGACTGATCATAATCAACATCATGGTCCTATATCAACTGTTCAATTAAGTCCATTTGGTGAAGAACAATGGAATCGTATAGTAACATATTCACCAATTTATGTACATTGGACAGATATGTTAATGATGAGTCAACAACGAACACATAAACCTTCATCGGGAAAATTAAATTTGATGGGTCATATCGATTTAAATACTCTTAAATTAGAAGACGAATTATTAATCAATGAACTTCATGATATAAGAAAAGCAGCTGCTAATCCATCAAAAGGAAAAAATACAAATAATGAATCAAAAGTTGTTGATGATACACAAAATCATCGAGAAGCACCGTCAACTATAGATGATTATCAAGCATCATCAACAAATTTCTCTCATGACTCAAGAGAACCTGCAAAACATCATTCTAGCTATGTAGAATCATCATTTATTGAACAACAATATAAAATAAAACGTCCTGTTTTATCAAACCAGGTATATATTTTTGCATAGACTCTAATCAATATATCTTTTTCTTTGAATTACTAAGGTATGAATATAAATTGTTTTTTTCAAACACAATGTAATTAGATTTTTTTTCTATTCGAATTTTTCAATACTAAAAATATACTAGTTTACTTTTATTAATTAAGAATTTCAATATAGACGAAAATCTCTTCTACATTATTTCTAGATCATATTTTGCAAAGAAAAAAAATGTGTTGATTCATGAATAAATTAAAAATTATTTTAATTATTCTATTTCTTTTCTTTATATTTTCAGACTATCCCTCTTCAACCTAATGGTGATAATCAAGTGAAAAAACTATCTCAGATTAGTTTCGGTACGAAACAACCATCTTCCATAATCACTCAACTTCGACAATCAGCAATTATTCGTGAACAATCTTTCTCAACTACAAATGATAATCGTACTTCTAGTCCGTTATCAGTTTCTTCATCAAAACGAAATATTGTTAGTGCTCATTCGAATCATAATTATTGTCAACAACAAAAATATCAAGCATCAAAATCATCATTATCAAATGATATAAATACAACGGGTAGTATTCATGAACAATTAACAAGAGAATCATCATCGTCTTTTAAAGGAGTACGTGCAAGAAGTACTACTAGTAGTCGTTCAACAATACGTATGCTTAAAACAAAAAATGATCGTAAACGTCAAAAACAAAATATTGAATTAAAAACACTTTTAGTGGATCCATATAAACAAATACCATGGAATGATGGAATATTAGATGAATCAATACCAAATTCACTTGAAATAATGCATAAAACGTGTGGACCAGGAACTCCATTTGAACGAAATTTAAGATATAATTATCATAGACAATTGAATCTATTTAGAAATGGTTCAATGAGGTCTTTAAAATATTCTTAATTAAAATTTTTCTTTTTAATTCTCAATTGATTCTTCTACTATTGGATTGATTTAATGATAAACTATATCAACTGCTTGTAATTCTGTTTTTTTTTAATATTCTGTTCACGTTTTCTTTGTATATTAATTATGCAATAAAACAAGGAAAAATATCCAATCTAATGTAAAGTATTCTAGACCTAAATTCAATGTCAAACAGATGTCTTCGATGAGATATGTTTATGTAACGAAATGTAATATATGAAAATCGAAAACAATAACACTGAATAAAAATTTATTGTTTTATAAAATGTTATCCTAATATTGACTTTTAAATAAAAATTGAACGTTCAATATCATATCATAATTATGAACATCGTGAGAACTTTCTACTCGATATTATCAGATATTCTTTCACGAACCTTTCTTTTCTTGACACTGATAAAACATTCTATTTTTAAAATACATTTTTACGAAGAAATGTTTATTTTCCTTATTTTGTTTGATAAAACATCTGCTGTTTAACCATGAATCTTATCATTCATTTAATGAAAAAAAGTAAACCTTGCTATCACAGGGTATTCTCTATTGTCTTGATCTATCATTTATACTTTATTGTTCGTTGTTGAAATTTCGGCTACGGTATGTATCATTGTCATTAGTATCATCTACAAAGGATATACAAGTAAAAATCGCACTTTTGGATCTCCACCACCTCTGCCCAGCAATGTCCAGTTTTGACTGGTTCCCTTCTCCTGGACGTCCAGTTTTCAAAATGTTTTTTAAAAAGAATCCATTTGCTCAAATATACTGCTTGTTTCTATATTAAACAACTAATTTATCTTTTGTTGAATGATTTATTCATAGATGGCGGATCATCGAATAGTGAGAAGTTGTTCATTTGAAAATGTTCAAAAAAATAAAAAATAAAAAATAGTAGTTGTCGTAAGTATTCGAACGTCTACATCCGCCTAATCTCTCTATTCCGCCTATTAGAAATGGCTGGTTTTTACTGATCCCGCCCTCCCCCTTTCCTTTCTTTTTCTGGGCGCTCTTTACAGATGGTTCCATCTTAGCTTATACATTTTCTTATAGACGTTAAATGATAACAGAACTATTTTGTAATCATGTTAATTTTACTTTGTATTTTTATCTTATTTCTTTGCACAACTCTCAAACGTCTCGAAAATTAGGGTCAAGAAAAACTATCGTTTTGTCTTTGGTAATGAATCTTTTTCTCACAGTTTGTGTGAATATTCAACGTCATATTCTGCTATTTAATGCTCTATGATTACATGCACATAAAGTAAGACGATGGATATTGCATCCTATTCCATTGATAGTTTGTGGAGTTTATCTATCTATTTATTATTTTAGTGTAGGATTTTAAATAATGTGGATTTAATTACTATTAAAAAGTTTTCAGTAATGAGAATAATACTGTTTTGGCTAATCTTGCATCAATTATTTAATATTTGTTGACAACAAAAACCTATTCGGAAAACATAATGAAAATGAACTAGTCAATTGCTTATTTTTCCACTACTTGTTACTATTATTTGAATTTCAATGACAATTGAAATTGTATTACAAGCATTCGGTGTTCTGAATTTATACGATGACATGTCTTAAATTTATTCTGTTTATTATATAATCCATTTTATTTATGCATTACAATCATTTATTTATTTATTTGCATAACCTAATATCATGAAGTATCTTAAAAGTCATGCAAAACGAATGTTATAAGATCAAGTATTACATCTTTAATAGTATCTGAATCTATCTTATGATTGTCATTTACACTTTTCAGTTCTCCGAATGATTTTAGTTTATTGTTGAATGACAATATTTATTAAGTTTTTTGGTAAAATATTGATAAATAAATGAATTAAACTATACTTTTACATTTAAATCTATTGAATAAAATTTTTTATGATAGCTCAATATTTTAACTGTTTATATCAACCGATAGACATTAGTAGATGAAAAATACTTACTTTTAGAGTAATTCAGAGAACTTGAGCAGTCACTGATTTAAAACAATGATTCATCTTTGATACTCTCTTTGGATATCATACAACTTTTAAGGTTCGAAATATTTATATTCGTTAAATACCAGTTCATTTAAAGTTCATCCGATTTGATATTTTTTAATTAAAGATTAATATATTTATTCATTACTCATCGATTTACTACTCAATCTTCTTCCGTTCGTTTTGAAGCAGTATACAACAAAAATGTCCTCTATATTTCATAAACAAGAACACATCTAAACATACTTCAAAAATCAATTGAACGTTTGATATCGAATGATATAATCAGTAGTGTTTAAAGATTGTTTTTTTTTCTATAATCATCTGTCTACATTATGTTTAACAACATGTGCAATTTAATGATTCATTTGTGCCATATTATCAAAATCATCTGACTGCATGAATAAAGCAGAGAGAGAGAGAGAAAGCGAATAAAACCGCGCGTCGACGGAATATACGAGAAGAATTCTTTGTATCTTTCATAACAAAATTAGAAGCATAGTCTTCGAACATTTCTATTTGTTATCTATGATCTTATTCAGTTTTCAATTTTCTTTTTTGAATATTTATAAGTATTAAAATATTCTTTTCAATTTAAAAACTTAGTAATCAATGTCGACTGGTGAGATATTATATTCAATTATTCAAAATATTTTTCATCTTTATATATATATATATATATATATACATATAGAAGATATTATTATTAAAGAAGAACCAATTGTTGATAGAACTATTCATTTTTTAATTCCAGCACTTTCTGCAGGTATTATTATAAACAAATAATAAATTATTTCTTTACCTTTTAATTTTTCTTCAAGATGAACCATCACATATTCTTAGTTTACCTGAAACATTTGCTATACAACAGAGTCCATTGGAAGTAAATTATTCGTTTATTATCTAAATACGAATAAACAATATTAAGAAATATGTAGTGGCGCTCAAAATCGATCATACACTTAATTGATTGCTTTGTTTTTCTAATATCTTAAGAAAGTTTCAACATATAGAGTTGAGATTTTCGTCAAAACGTAGTCCAGTTTTCATAGTTTATCAGTTCACTATATCATATATTTACTATGTCAGACTAGAAACACTAAAAATGATGTGTTTCGATATCGCTCCCAAATGATCATACAACACGCTCAAAAATATAAAAATATATTACCGATCAAAAATTTCGTATTTCATTATTTTAAACAAGAATTTGCATTTTGAGATATTAGAAAAACAAGATGATCGGTTATGCGTATGATCAATATTGAGTAACACTGTATATTTTTTCTCATAATCGTTAATGATAAATATTTCAGATACCATTACCATCAGGAAAATATATTCTTGCTCCAAGTCCAAGTGAATTATGTATATTTAAGATATTGCTTGTATTTCGTTTTGATATGTTTTTATCATTTAGTTCATTATTATGAATCAGTTCAACCTCAAATGAATAGTATTATATCTTCATCTGAAGGTATTATTGATCATTTAACATCTGAAAATTTTATTCATATTGTTGAAAATTTATCGGAATATTCAATTCCTTGTCCGGTAAAAGAAGATGACATTTTTATTAATTTAGTTAAAAAAAAAACACAAAAAAACTTAATTAGGTTTTACAAAGTCATGTTGATAAATCAACATCAATGATTTCAATGGATGATTTTGATGAAACAATATCAAATCCACCACCAATTACAGAATATTATTTTCGTCCAAGGTAAATTTCTAATATAATTATGAAATAGGCTATTTTTTTTTTGAATTCGAAAATTTCTAGTCCATCATATTATGATCCAATTTGTGAATATTCATCTTCAACCATTGATGATCCAAATTTATTTATACATAATGAACAATTAACATCATATTTAAATAATTCAAGTAATAGTTCATCGAATTGTGATGTTAATTATCAATGGACAACATTACCTGTTACAATAGCATCATCGAATAATATAAATTGGAAAAAAGTTCGTTCAAATGGAAACCATAATAATAAAATAAAAGCACGAAATAGTCGAAAACGTACTAAATTTTCTAATGGTGATCTTGAAATATTAAATTTATTTTTTGAAAGAAATCCTATGCCATCTCGATCAGATATATCAATTTTATCAGAAAAACTTGCTTATCCACGTTATATTATTCAAGTTAGTGTTAGACTTTTCTATGATTAATTTTCTTATATATATAAATATAAATGATTTTTAGGTATGGTTTTATAATAAACGTCAATCACTTAAACGAGCTAATTCCTCATCATCTCGATTAGATAGAATTGCAAAATGATAAATGTTTTGATTTTTTTCAAATTTCAGAAATTTGTTTGAGTTTTCTTTTTCAATAATAGAATATATTGTAGTCTGTTAATGTTCATTGATTTATATATTATAAATAAAATGATAATTGAATTAATAATCTTTTCATATGATTTATAGTAGTGTTCAAAGTTTAAATAAACTATTTGGAAAGAAATATGCTCGCAAAAAAAAACAAGAAATTATTATCATCGAAAGATATTCATTACGTTCTAATGGCGTTGTGATAGAACTCTTATTATTCTCAATACTAACTACGCATAAATATAACAAATATTTAAGATTGACATTGTCCTCTCATGATTGTAAATATCATTCGTGTTTCTGAGATAGGTGTAACAGTGATTCTGAGTATTATTCGAGCAGATTCATTTTCTATTTTTTTCCATTTCTGTAAATGTTAATAAGAATCTAAATAGTAATTTAAGTAGAAAATTTTGTTTCTAATAAGAATTTTGGAAAATGAAAGTGATTACTAGTACTCTAGGGATATGATCTCTGAAAAACCAAAAACCAAGTTTTTAAGCTTCTAGAATTTGCAAATAGAATTCTGTTTAAATGATCGAAAATGTTAGAGCAAATGATTCTCTACACAGTGAAACATCTTCCAGCTATGTACGATTTCGTGTCTTCCATACGGTTGATGGATTTCGGTCAAAAAATGTCGTTGAGAGCTGGAAGAGGTTTCATTTTTGTATGGAATTGTTTGCTCTAACATGCTGAATAATTTAAATAGAATTCTATTTACAAATTTTACGAACTAAAAAATGTTATTTTTTCGAGACTCTATCCTTGGAAAACTATCAATCATCTTCATCTTTGAATGATATTATCATCGATGTTAATCCTATTTCGAATAAATCACTAGTGATTATGTCTATAGAAGTATAGAATAGTAACAGCAAAGAATAAAGTCTCTTATCCATAGCTGTATAACTATCCCTATATTATTTACTACATAGTCGAATTTCGATACTTTTATCTATTGTATACATATGCACTAATTTTGATATGTTTTGATAGTACGAAAATTGTCAGAATTTCTTGGATTTTATAACTACAAACATTTTCAACACATTTACATTTCATGTTCTATTCATATATATATTCATATTTGACTTTTCTAATATTATAATTTTCGATAACTCTATTGAACAGGCGATAAAACATTTTTCTTAGATGTTTTGAAAATAATTCTTTAATTATTGTTATAATGTTCGATGAAAAAGCTTTACAATATCGGATAATTATGAAAGGATTATTTTACATATTTAAATACATTTCTCTATTATGCTCAAATCTTTAAGATAACCATTCATCTTATATTTATAATAAGATGTCATCTTTTGTATTGCAATAAAAAATACATGATTGAATACTAAAAATCTAACGACAGACAAAACAAGAAAAAGAAAGTTTATTCAGCTGTTAAAAGAATTTTTTTCGTATTCATTGGTTGTTGTGCTTGTTCAATAGCTGTTTTATAATCATTTAATAAAAATTTTTGACATTGTGGTGGTTTAAGTTGATCACGTCGAATAAAATCAATTAATTCGTGAAGCATTATTGAAAATTCACTTCCTTTATAATTTTCTGATTTCCATCGACTCATCCAAAAACCTCGACAAATAAGATCATTAAATATAAATTCTGCTGTTGGAACAGTTACTGGTTGTTTACTCATACCACCATATGTAACTAATGTAGCTGATTTATCAAGTACACGAAGAAGATCACTTGTAGCTCGTCCACCAACACAATTAAGACCAAGTTTTGGTCGAGGTATAGTTGACCAAAGAGTTTTACGAAGAGTTTCTAAATTTATCAAAAAAAAAAAAAGTATTTTTTTTTTCTTTATTTTTAAATTAACATTTTAAACAATACCTTTTCGTAAATCTTCTTCAACATAAATATGTTCAGCACCAATTGATTTTAAATACTCAACTAATTCATTCATACCTTGTTCACGATTTCTTACAATATTAACAACATTAATATTCCATAATTTACCCAATTGTATAACAACTTGTCCAACACTTGAATTTCCACCATTTTGTATAACTGTATCACCTGTTTCTAATGTAACAAAATCTTTTAATAATCGATATGCTGTACATGGATTAACTGATAATGTTGCAGCTGATTCCACGTCAATATCTGATGGAATTTTAATTAAATCATTTATTGATACAATACCATATGAACGCCATTTACCCCATTCAAGCTTTTTAGGTAGAACCCAATCACCTGGACGAACTTGTTCATCTGATGCTCGATGATCAATAACTTGAAAAACACCTTCATTACCAAATGTTGCTGGTAATGATGATGGTAGTAATGCATATTTTCCTTCAATCATATTTATATCAGCTGGATTTATTGGTGAAGCTAATAATTTAATTAATACATCATTAGATTTTAATTGATTTGCATCGATTGTTGTTGTATGATTAAGTTTAAGAACTTCACCTGGTACACCATATTGATCAGCTTGTAGTTCATGAACTGCATATGATGAAGTAAAACGATAATGAAATTTAGTTCGAAAATATTTAAAAAGAATTGAAGAGGATCTCATATTATCTAAAATAAAATTTATTCTATACAAATATAATTATTTCTAATATGAAAATAATACATTATTTCAAATAGTGATTCTTTTTTTATTTTTTAGCAGAAGTATAGGAAGTTTTCCTTTCTATAGTTTGAGTTTTACTTGTTTTTTTCTTGTCAAATTCGTTTTGTACTAATAAAATTCGATTATTTAAACAAGAAATTAATATTTGTATATAACTTTTAACAATATCAGTTCATAATGATAATGGTCCGATACAAAACTTCTTTAAATATAGTATCTTACTTTAACTTTTGCTAAAAAATGAACTCGTTGACATGGTTTTTTTTTCTTATTTTATCAAACTAACTGAATGATTATGCATCTAGATGAAAACAGGATGAACCATTCAGAAACAACTGATGTCACTGTAATCGTAACCAATCATATAAAAATAAATATTCATTCTCTCTTTGTTTGTTTTTTGGCTTTATAAGATTTCATTCAGTAAAATTTATTAACGATGCCAACAATGCGAGGCGATGCTATGCGTGGATTAGCCGTTTTTATATCGGATATTCGAAATTGTAATATTTTTAAATTGAATTATTTAGAAATTTTATATTAAATTAATTTGGTTTTTATTAGGTAAAAGTCGTGAAGCAGAATTACGACGTATCAATAAAGAATTAACGAATATTCGACAACGATTTCGAGGTTTTGAATTATTTTTTGATTAAAACTTGAAAAAACAAAATTCTTTTTGAATCAATTTTTGTTTTCTTTTTTTTTCAGCTGATAAAACTTTGGATGGATATCAAAAGAAAAAATATGTATGTAAATTATTATTTATATTTTTACTTGGTCATGATATTGATTTTGGTTATATGGAAGCAGTTAATTTATTAAGTTCAAATAAATATACAGAAAAACAAATTGTTTGTATTAAGAAAAAAAAAATTAAACTCTTGTTATAAAGTAAAGTTTTTTTTTTTCTCTAGGGTTATTTATTTATTTCTGTAATTATGAATTCAAGTACAGAAATGAAACAATTAATTATCCAAAATATTCGAAATGATTTACAAAGTCGAAATCCAATATTTATTAATTTAGCATTACAATGTGTTGCAAATATTGGAGATAGAGAAATGGCTATTGCATTTACAAATGATATTCCACGTTTACTTATTTCAGGGTTTGAATTTATTAACTAACTTCATGAGAATTTTTCATTTCATTTTGTTTTGTTTTTTGATAATGTTTAGAGATACATTAGATGCAGTAAAACAATCAGCTGCACTTTGCTTATTAAGACTTCATCGTACAAGTCCAGACTCATTACAATTAAATACAGAATGGACAGCGAGAATTATTCATTTACTGAATGATCAACATTTAGTAAGAAAATTTTTCAAATTTATTTATTAGAAATATTTCTATGTATTTTTCTTTTAGGGTGTAGCTACAGCAGCTGTTAGTTTAATTGATGCATTGGTTAAACGAAGTCCTGATGAATATAAAGGATGTATTAATTTAGCTGTATCACGTTTAAGTCGAGTATGTTTTTTTATTCTAATGAATAGAGAGAAAGGTTTGAAAAGATTGAATAAAGGTTTTGAAGATTATGTTTTTAAGAAGTGTAGATTCTCAATTGTTAAACATCATTGAATTATAATTAAATCTTGATGAGATAAAGGAAAACCTACAAGTGTTCAAAATTGATTTTTGGCATTCTCTCAAAATAGATTCTTTTGATTACAAGAAACCTTATGAGAAATTATGTGTATAGCAATAGAATATACAACATCAATAGCAGAGCAGAAGAATTCTCGTTCTTAAATCTTCTAAACTTTTGTATAGATCCCATTCATGACTTAATTATGAAGGTAAACGACATCAGACAGTTATAGATGTTTTACTCTGATCTATATTGAGACGCGATCGACTTATTTTGAAATATATTTCAATGAAAATAAAAAGAAAATAATATCCGATTCGGTTTAGAGATTAAAACAAACAGGATATCATGCTCCATAAACTAAAGTTTTGGTTCATTTCTATTTATATAGTAACGACAAAATGCTTGCAAATTGTATTTTTGATGGATACTTTCATTGAGTAATCAATCAATCGCCAAAAACATAAAATTCTCAGAAGATTTATTTGTCTGTAGAGCACTTTGTGCTGATCATTTGGTAAAAAAAAAAAATATTCAAATTTATTCAATGAATCATGGTGCTAGGACCACAATACTCAAAAATTTCGGCTATTCCTGACTCTTGCTGAATGGTAATTGATGCTGTCGAGTATTTTGATCCTAGTACCATGATTTATTGAGTAAATTTGAATATTTTTTTTAACTATAATACACACTTAACGTACAGATTTATACTGGCTATTGTGTAAAAAATATCCTCTGAGTTCTCAATTGATTCGATAGAAGACTTCTTACTTTTCCGATCTGTAGATTTCTGTAAAGCTAAACACAGCTGAAAATAACATCTTCGAACCTTTATGCTTTTATTCAAAAAAAAACAAAGAAGCAAAACATGCAATTTCAGTATTACATATTTAAATTTATATAGATTGTAACATCATCATATACTGATTTTCAAGATTACACTTATTATTTTGTTCCTGCTCCATGGCTTTGTGTTAAATTATTACGTTTATTACAAAATTATCCTCCACCAGGTATTTTCAATACGAAGAATTTTTTTTTTGAAATAGAAACACAAAAAACAATTTGATTTTTATATTAGATGATCCATCAATTCGAAGTCGTTTAAATGAATGTCTTGATACAATACTTAATAAAGCTCAAGAACCATTAAAATCTAAAAAAGTTCAACATTCAAATGCACGTAATGCTGTTTTATTTGAAGCTATTAATTTAATAATTCATATGGATTGCGAATCAAGTTTACTTGTACGTGCATGTAATCAACTCGGACAATTTTTACAAAATCGTGAAACAAATCTTCGATATCTTGCTTTGGAAAGTATGTGTTTATTAGCAACATCAGAATTTTCACATGAAGCAGTTAAAAAACATCAAGAAACAGTGATTAATGCATTAAAAGTAAGAAAGAAGACAAAAATAAATAATTTTAATAATAAATTTTTGTTACAGAGTGAACGTGATGTTAGTGTTCGTCAACGTGCTGTTGATCTTTTATATGCAATGTGTGATCGTTCAAATGCTCAAGATATTGTACAAGAAATGTTAACATATCTTGAAACAGCTGATTATACAATTCGAGAAGAAATGGTTAAAATTTTTATATTAATTTATTTTTGGTTTTTTTATAAAATAAATCTTTTTGATTTTCTTTTTAGGTTCTTAAAATTGCTATACTTAGTGAGAAATATGCTATTGATTATAAATGGTATTTAGATATAATGCTGAAATTAATTCGTATTGCTGGTGATTTTGTTTCGGAAGAAGTAATGATTTACTTTATTTTTTTTTGTTATTTAGAAAAATTGAGAATAAAAAAAAAATAAAATAAAATTTATTCATTAGGTTTGGTATCGTGTTATACAAGTTGTTGTCAATCGAAACGATGTGCAAAGTTATGCAGCAAAAATTGCATTTGAAGCACTTCAAGCACCAGCTTGTCATGAAAATATGGTTAAAGTAGCTGGTTATATTCTTGGAGAATATGGAAATTTAATTGCACTTGATCCAAGATCAACGTAAACAAAAAAAAAAGAAAATTTTATTTAATTTAAAGATTTTGTTTTTTTGTATATATGTTTATAGACCGATGATTCAATTTGATTTACTTCATTCAAAATATCATTTATGTTCACCAACAACTCGTTGTTTACTTCTATCGACTTATATGAAATTTGTTAATCTCTTTCCGGAAATTAAACATCATATTCAAGATGTATGTATGAACAAATTATGAATTTATTATTTTATGCTATAGTATAATGATTCTCATGATTTCTTATTGAATAAGTGACATTTATAAGGCTATTCTTCAACTTTATACAAAGATATTGTGAAGTGATTTTAACTATCAACATTAAAGATTTGCGGGACGTAAAAAAGATTATCTAATCAAAATTAAAAAATGAAATTATTACTAGGAGGAATATCTATAGCGATAATCCTAGTGGGGGATTCGGAAGAAACTTGTAGGGAGGAAGAAGGATTCAGCCGCCGAGTTTGAAATCGACAAGGAGGTATATTCTTTTTTCCTACAATATAGGAACGTTGCATTCCTTGAGAAGGCTGAACTCCCATCTGATTTCGTAACAAGATAATCTAATAACACATAATTGTTCAGGATGATTTGTGCAATTGTTGTTTCTCAAGTCAATACGAAATATGCTTCGAATAGATTAATCTTTAGCATTTTACCAGAGTCTAAGTCATCAAACGAATGTTAATCTTGTCAAACTATGTAGAAGTGTAATGTTGAATTTTGATAAATATTCAATGAAATATTAAATCATAAGAGTAACAAAAGATTTTAAGACTTTAGAATCTATAAAATCTACTATTTGGACTAAGTTTCATAGACAGAAGTGCTAAAATCATTAGACATTGATTTAAAGCGTTGATTTGTTTTTTTCTTCATATAGATTCTTCGTCATGATTCAAATTATCGTAGTTCTGATGTTGAAATTCAACAACGTGCAATTGAATATCTTAAATTAAGTGAAATATGTAATCCAACTGTATTAGCTACTGTTCTTGAAATTATGCCACCTTATCCAGAAAAACAATCACCATTACTTGTTCGTCTTAAACAAAAGAAACCATTAATAGAATCTGAAAATGTTAATGAACCGTCATCACCATCAACAACAACAGCGGCACATACTGAAGATGGTCCAAAATTAGCTGAAACAGCTGTAATGAATTTTTTTGAAATTATTCTATTTAAAATTTTTTTTTTTGTTCTGTTTCTAGATGCATCTTAATCATCATCAACAACAACAACAACAAAATGGTCTTCTTGTATCTCTTGATATTCCTGAATCAAATGGTCATTATGAAGAATCAACATCGAATTCTTTTGCTTCATTAACAAAATCTTCCACATCAACAGTTCAATCAAACAAAAAATTTTTATTTAAAAATAGTGATATTATATTTGAAAATGAATTAATTCAAATTGGTATTAAAGGTGAATTAATGAAAAGTTCAATGCATATTGAATTATATTATGGAAATAAAACAAATTTTAATTTAATAAATTTTTCAACAAATTTTTTTCTCTCAGGAGATTTAGAATCAGGTAAAATTTTTTCTTTTATATTTTAAAAAAGCTTGGTATATTTTTTCTTCATTTAGAACTTCGAATGAATATGGAACCAATTAAAACAACAATTGATTCACGAGCACAAATCAAACAAAGTGGAACAATTGATTGTTTAAAAGATTTTTATGATTTACCTAAAATGAATATCACATTTTAGTAAATTAAATTTCTTTTAGTTAAATAAATTCAAGAAAAAAAAATGTTTTTGATTTCTAGTTATAATAATATACCACAAAAAATTGATTATTCATTTCCATTATATTTAAATAAATATCTTGAAAAAGCTGATATGGATTCGAATAATTTCTTTCTTCGATGGAGAAACCTTGAAAAGTAATGATTTCTTTTTTTATTTTTGATTCTCAAAAAATATTAATCTTATGAGATTATTTTTAGACCAAATCAAGAATGTCAGAAAATTTTTCCAGCTAAATTTCCTATGATATATGATGATTGCCGTCAAAAAGTATATTTTTAGTTTTTTTTTATTTCATCAAAAAAGAAAAAAAATTCTTTTTTTCGTGTAGCTCGAAGGCTTTGGTTGGAGTAGTTTAACTGGAATTGATGTTAATTCAGAGAATTTTTGT
This sequence comes from Rotaria sordida, assembly GCA_905250125.1. NCBI lineage: Eukaryota > Metazoa > Rotifera > Eurotatoria > Philodinida > Philodinidae > Rotaria > Rotaria sordida. The sequence continues at coordinate 82,231 of CAJNOL010000482.1, forward strand.
GGTGCAGGTATTATTCATACAGTATCACAACAAATTGGTTGTCTTTATCGACTTGAACCAAATAAACAAGCAAACGTAAATTTATTAATTACAATTTAAAATATTCTTTTTTTTTTATTGATTAATTAGATGTATCGTTTAACAATTCGAGCAAGTAAAGATGGTGTTGCTAAACGATTTGCTGAATTACTTGAAGATCAATTTTAATCAACAGTTTTGCAATGATCTCAAACACAAAATAATAAATTCATTTTTCCTTTTATCGTGCAATATATATCGTTTTTTTTTACCGGTCATTTATAACACGCAATAATATTAGAAAAAAACTATTTACATATATATATATATATAAATATATTTAATCCTATGTTGTATTTCAATGTTAAGAGAAAAAAAAGCTTTTGTTGTGTCTTTGTGTAGAATTATTATCATTCCTATTGTCATCACCTACTGTGATTTTTGTTGCCCACCGATTGACGGCCTTTTTATTCTCACATTCATTTATCTATTCTATATACTAATCGAAAAAAAAAATCAATGGAAACGAATTTGATGATTAATTCTATATTCTTTTTTTTTCTTTTTTGTTTCTTGTAGATTTTGTAATTAATTATGTCGTCAGATAGTAAGTTGAAATTTACAAATTCATTGGATTACATTTTTAAATTGGTATTTTCTAAATGTATTATTCAAAAAGATACGATCAGAGAAAATACATTTCTTTTGATCTTTTATTATTTCAACGGATTTTTATGCGAGACGAAAACTTCCTGTGGGGAAGTTATGGCTTAGATGATGCATTGTTTGTAGAGAACAAAAGAAAATATGAAAAATATAAAAGAATGGCTTTTAAGAAAGAAAAAGACTTGATGAGGAAATCATATTTTCTTCAAGGTTTATTTTTGCAAACAGTTAATTTGAATTCCTCAGAACAAACAAACCGATATCATTTTGTTAAAAAAAAAAAGATTTTTCATCATCTGTCTCAGAAAGTATGAGATACATATCAGATATTACCACTGAAATGTTGCCTTCAATCTTGGTAATAGGAATAACTTGGAATTATCATCAACCAACTTCAGGAGTAGACAATGAGGTTTGAACACCTCTTTGTCTATTTAAACATACGTTTAAAATAACAATATACCAGAAAAACGATTCTTCTAGTTCTTTTTTTGTTTGCATAATGTCACTTGGTTACTCGATGGTGATTTCATTATGCTCTTTCTAAGGAAACTAAAATTTTTATAAGAAAAAACTAATCAGTTCTTGTAATAGAACATGGGAAAGCAACGTTAGATCATTCATTTGTAGAATAAGAAATATCTTGTTTTTGACTAAAAATGAATTACCAGATATTCTCGCGACGTAATCACCTTCATAAATGAACTAATTTTCAAATGTACGTAACTTTCATTAGAGACGACAAAACTTAGATCTGTGGCCATGTTCAAAGACTCTACTGCAAGCAGTTTCAGAATATGTGATCGGTTTTGATAAAAATCATATTTTTTTACATGAAAAATCAGAAAATAAAAAAGTATTATGAATATTGATTTTGATCGATTTTCATTGCTCTATAAGATGGCCATATTCTCTTTGTCCAAACAAGTGGACGAAATCGTTATTTTAACAAAGAATTTATCAATAGTCGATGCACTATATGATTTTTATCGTATTTTTATTTTCTCAAATAGGAACTCGAAGGCAAATTAAGACAAGAGGAAATGATTTAGAACGTTTAAGTGCATTGGAACAATTAAAACGAGCAAGACAAGGTGGTCAAAGTGCAATTGTTGAACAAGTAAAAAAAGAATTCTTTTTTTTTTTTTGGTTTAGCTATATGTAAATTCAATAATAATTAATTTAAACTTCAGCCAACAACAACAAATGAATCGGATGAAGAAGAAGAAGATGAGGATGATTATGGAAGTGATTCTGAAAATTATGAAGATATAATATCATCTACTAAACGTAAATCTAGTAATTCTCATCAAAAAGATTCGAAAAGTGTGTACCAGTAATCGATAAATTTATTTGAACTCTCTCTCGTTCTTTTCTTGAAAATTTCTAGGATTAAAGAAAAGACAACATTATTCTGATAATGAAGATAATGATGATGATGATGATGAACAGCAAACAAAATCTTCCGAACCAAAACGTCGTGCTCAAGTCTTTGCTAAACCTCAAGAAGAATCCACAGGCATGCATGATATTAAATCAATGTTTGCTGCAAGCAAAACACGAAATATTCAACGACAAGAACAAGTACTTCAATAAATAAAATAAAAACAACGAAAAAATCTTTTTCTTTTCTGTTAGAATCAAAAAGATGAATCCGATAAATTACTTTCCGATATCATGTTTGAATTACAAAAACCAAAATTAAAAACAAGTCGTCCAACACCAGCACCACCAGAACCACAATCTATCAAAGTGACATCAAAATCATCAGTTGAAATTTCTCGTCCTGAACAAGTTCCAACACCATCATTACCAACACATAATTCTAATCATTCATTGCATCAAGAAAAAGTACTTGATTGGGGTGATGATGATAGTATAAGTTTTGATGCTGTATCAAAACTAATGAATGATACAATTCCACCAATAAAGCATCCGTCACCACCTCCAATATCAAAATCTTTAATTCAATTTGATACTCAAGAACTTAAATTTGTTACCGATGAACAATTACTTAAATCAGCTCGAACATTTCATACATCACCAACAAAGGAAATTGATCAAAATGAAATTATTAATAAAGATGAACATTTAAAAATGTTTTGGTTTGATGCTTATGAAGATCAAGTCGCTCAACCTGGTAAAAAAGAACTTTAACACCGAATCTGAAAAAAAAAACATATCTTTCGTTTTTCTTTTCCTTAGGTAAACTTTTTCTTTTTGGTAAAACACCATTATTAAGTGACGATAAATCTACAAGTAAAACATTTGTTAGTGTTTGTTTAATCATTGATAATATTCCAAAACAAGTCTTCTTTATACCAAAAACTGGGGTAAGAGTCTTTAGTTGTTTAATCTATAGCATGAAAGTGTTGACACAAAATATTCACTCATTCTTCGGCCACCCAAAAGATAACTGGTTATAATCAGAAACTGTTAGCTATAGTCAGACTTTATCTTTCTTTTTGAATATATCTTCAGATTTTCATTCAGGAGTAAGATTGGACAACTGTCATCAGATTGTTTGAAAATGTCCAAAAATGGAGATTGTACGGAATACTATTTCGATTGAAACGTATCAAATTCAAAATGCGAAACAGTTTTCAATGGCTCAGTTTTGTTTGCTCTACAATGTGTTCTATTTACTTTTGCATGACAGTTTTTAAAACTTTTGTACTTTTACAAGCAGTTTTTGAAATAGTGATTGCTGATTTTCATAGATGCTAGTTTTTTAGTTAAAACGCATAGATTTCGTTTATGGTAATATCTCATTTTATTCAGAATTCAGTGCACTACAATAATCTTGAGTTGAAGCTGTACCAAGACACAGACTGAGTACTGTGCCAAAGTCGCTATTTTGCTTTGTATTTTTTCACAAAATTTACTGATAGTTGTTCTATCTTAGCCCCGAAGAAAAGTCTGAACATATATTTAGAAATATCGGAAAATTCTGATTCTAACTAACTGCTACCGGTTCTAACCAGTTGTCGTTTAGTGGTCGAAAAAAAAATGAGTGAATATTTTGTGCCAAGACTTTTGCATTATACATTAAATTGAATTTGAATCTTGATTTGTTTTGTTTTTTTGGTATTAATAGAATTCAGCATCCGATGTTGAAGACGAATTATTCATAATCGCTAAACGATTTAAAATAACAAATTACACATCATCAGTAAATAAAAAAAAGCAAAGTTATTATTTTGTTTCTAGTAAATATCTAATTTTAGATTGTAAGAAAAAGACGTTTTGATCCTGATTTAATTTCTACTGATGTACTTAATGAAATCGATATTGTTGAAATGAAATATCCAGTAATATTTTTTTTCTTTTTGTCATTTTGAACTCTTATTTATTTTAATTTTAGGCTCGTTGTACATCATTACCTAGTGATTTACAAGGAGATTCATTTCAATGTGTTTATGGTACAAATCAATCGGCTTTAGAATATGTATTAATTGATAAAAAACTTAAGGGACCATGTTGGTTAAATATAAAAAATTGTGGTATATAGTTTTAGTTGATGAATAAATCCAAAAAAAAAAAGAAACTTTTTTCTTTTAGCACCAGTAAAAACACGACGAAGTTGGTGTAAACTTGAATATGATGTAGATTATTATAGCGGAACTGATCGTCAAATGACAAATATTGAAATTAGTACAATAAATACACCACCACCACCATTGGTGGCTGTTACATTATCATTAGTTACATTACCAAATACAAAGACTCATGAAACTGAAGTAAGATGAAAAAGGATTTTTTTTTTCTTTGAAATTTAATGTATTGATTTATGTAGGTTATTTGTGTTGCTGGTCTTGTTCATCAACAATTTCCAATTGATAGTGCAGCACCAAAACGTCCTTATCAAAATTATTTTGTTGGTTAGTTTGTTGTTTTTTTTCCTTGTTTTTAAAGAAAAAAAAAAAATTTTCTTTTTGATTATAATCTAGCATTGACTAAACCAAGTGATTGTATTCTACCATCTGGTCTTGTTAAAGCTGCTGAATCTCAAGTTTGAATTTAAAATTATAAATAAATATTAAATAATCTTTTCATCTTTGTTTTTTTTTCTTCTAGAAAATTAATATTGAAACTGTACCTGGTGAACGAGCATTACTTATGTATTTGATTTCAAAATTTCAATTGTTAGATCCTGATGTTATCATTGTAAGTAATCAAAAAATATTTTCAATAAAACTTATTAAAATTAATTCATCAAGGGACATGATATGCGTATGTTTGGTTTGGAATTATTTTTATCACGTTGTCAAAAATTAAAAGTTGGTTTAACAGCATCAAAAATTGGCCGTCTTCATCGAACACATGATGGAAAAACAAAAGTAAAATAGGTGTTTTTTTTTCAAGATTTTCGATTAATATAAATTTGTAGGTTTCAACAATTAAAAATCCAACATGTGGTCGTCTTTTATGTGATATATCAATATCAGCACGAGAATTATTAACCAAATGTAAATCATATGATCTTGAAGAATTATGTAAAATAGTTTTAAATACTGAACAACAACAACTTTATAGAAATCATTCAATTGATCAAACAAGAGATGCATTTAGGTAAACAATTAAAGACTTATTATTTATTGACAAAAGAAATCATTGTTTGAAATAATAGAAGAAAAATTAATTTGATTATGATAAAGTTTTTAGAATGATACATTTAATTGTAATAAGATTTTGAGTGCAAATCGAGTATAGAAAAATAAGAAGATATAAAATAGTCGATAGAAACTTCATTTTTCATAAATCTTCTTCATGCTTATGACAACTTGTCAGAATTCAATAAACGAGATCTCGAAATCTTATAACTTTAAACTATGAGGTTAAAAATGTAGAAAATACTTTCATTTATCCGAGTTTTCTATTCGAAAAAAGTATTTCAAAGTAGAATTTTACTTCAACCAACCAGAATATTTCGAACAGTATGAATGATATGAAAATTTGTACAAAAGATTTGTTTTTAAAATTTTTATTCATTCTATTATTTATAGTTCATCAATGTCAATTGTTGATCTTGTACAAGCAACATTAAATAATACATCATTAATATTAAATATCTTTTGTCAATTAATGGTTTTACCTCTTGCTTATCAATTAACATGTATTGCTGGAAATTTATTAGTAAGATTATTATTTCTTCAACCAAAAAAAAAAAAAAATTCAATTTATTTTTTGTTAACTAGAGTCGAACATTGATGGGTGGTCGATCGGAAAGAAATGATCATTTATTATTACATGCATTTACTGAACGAGATTATATTGTACCAGAAAGAAGTATAACTTCAAGTCATCGAACGGCAGTCAAACATACACAAGAAGTAAATAAAATGAAAGTATTTTGTTATTATTAAATAAAAACATTTCATTGTTTTTTTTAGATTCATAATGAATCAGATGAAGAAATTGATGATGAAAATAAAAAAGGAACAAAAACTTCATCAACATCTTATATTGGAGGTCTTGTTTTAGCTCCAAAGAAAGGCTTTTATGATCATTTTATACTCTTACTTGATTTCAATAGTTTATATCCATCAATTATTCAAGAATTTAATGTTTGTTTTACAACCTATACAAAAAAACCAATACGATCACGTCCAGTTAGTTGTTATTTTTATTCTTCTTGTTTTAATATCTTGACAAAAAAAAATTGTTTTTTTTTTTTAGAATAATAACAATAAAACCGAACAAGAACAAATTGATGTTGATGATATTGTTGCTCTTGATGAAACAACAAAAGGTATTTTACCATTAGAAATTTATAAACTAGTTGAACGTCGTCGTGAAGTTAAAAAATTAATCAAAGAAAAAAAGAATTTAACTGATGAACAACTTGTTCAAGTATAGTTTAATATATAAATTTTTTATATTTATTATAAGAAGATTAATTAATTTTTTTCTTTTCTTAGTATGATATTCGTCAAAAAGCATATAAATTAACAGCGAATAGTTTATATGGTTGTTTGGGTTTTAAACATTCAAGATTTTATTGTAAACAACTTGCTGCATTTATTACATGCAAAGGTCGAGAAGTAAGTTTTAAAAAATTCGTTTTTTTTTGTCCTATTCAAAAAACAAACAAGATTTTATCAATGAAATTGTTTAGGCTCTTATGCAAGCGAAGAATATTGTTGAACGAGTATGTTAATATTTAGTTGTAAGATAAGACATGTGTATATATTCGAATGTTTATAGATGAATTTTGATGTTATTTATGGTGATACAGATAGTATTATGATTAATACAAATTCAATTGATTATGATCAAGTTATGGCTATTGGAACAAAGGTAATATTTGTCTATGAGATATTCGAATTTTACATCTTTTAAATCCAGAATTAAAATGCGTTCTTTCAGTGCAGTATTATAACTGTTATCAACTGTGTACGGTACGATATAATACAGTTGTAATACTGTACCTACCAATAGTCATTTACAGCTATTTAAAATCGTAAACTGTAGGAAACGACAGTATACAGTATCGTTTTTTGCCGTCTTGGTGATTCTAATCATCATTCTAGGAACATTGATTTTGCATTTTCAGGCAAGTCTTTGTCTCTCACCTTTTATTTCACATTACAACCATTTGTCGTCAAGTGAATGTTAATTATAAGAATAGTTTAAAATACTTTTTATAAATATAATAAAGAATTAATTCGATAAATGAATCAAATGACAGCATACTTCACAATCTCATTTAACAATTATTTTTTGAAACGTACTATTGTGGATTTATTCAACTCTTGTTATTATAGACTTGAATATACGCCATTGGTTACATAGATTCCAACAAAAGAAAAACTACTCAATCATATTGTATTTAACTATCCGAACCATTTAGAATACTAAATGATATACTAATGCTTTTCATTGAATTAAAATCTTGGTATTCTACATGTCTAACTTTGGTTTGCTTTTAGATTCGAAATGAAATCAATCGTTTATATAAACATATTGAAATTGGTATTGATGGTGTATTTAAATGTATGTTATTACTTAAAAAGAAAAAATATGCTGCATTAATTGTTGAAAAAACACCAACACAAGAATTTATTTATAAAACAGAATTAAAAGGTTTGGATATTGTTCGACGTGATTGGTGTCAATTAGCACGATCAATTGGCGAGTAAGTTTTTAAAATTAAACTTAAAAATAAAACAAATATTTGTGGTTTTGTTTTTTATTCTTTAAAAACAAAGGTTTGTTGTATCAGTTATTCTTTCTGGTCAATCATGTGATGATGTTCTTGATAAAATTCATAATCGATTACGAGATTTAGGTGATGAAATGCGTGCTGGTAAAATTGATATTGAAGAATATGAAATAAATAGAGTAAATTATTAAGAATAAAAAAAAAACTTCTTTTCCTTAATAATAAGTTTTTAATTTGTTTAGCAACTTTCTAAAGATCCAAGTGATTATTCTGATGTTAAAAGTTTACCACATGTACAAATAGCTGTACGTTTTAATACAAATTCAACTGGACGAAAAATGAAACGTGGTGATACTATTTCATATATTGTTTGTGAAGTATGTTTTTATTGAATTAATTCAAAGAAAAAGAAAAATGAATGAATTAAATGATTTTAGGATGGTACACAAAATTCTGCTATGCAACGTGGTTATTTACGTGAAGAAATTCTATCATCATCATCATCATCATTAACTATTGATATAAATTATTATTTACATCAACAAGTTTTACCTGTTGTATCACGTTTATTAGAACCATTTGATGGTACTGATCAAGCATATCTTGCTCAATGTCTTGGTTTAGATTCATCGAAATATAAAAATCGTCAACAAAAAAATTATTCTTCAAAAGATAATGATAATGTTGAGAATAATAATAATGATGGTGATGATGATGATTTTAATAGTGAATTACTTTTTGGTGAAGGATCTGAAGCTTTTAAACAATGTGATCCATTTGTATTTCCTTGTGTTCAATGTCAAACATTAAATTTTTGGAATACACCATTTATTTTTAATGAGGTAAAATTTATATTGAAATGAATAAGATAATTTCTTAAGACTTGAGACTTTTTTTTTCATAAAAGATTCATTCACATATACTCAAAGATTATTTATTTATATAAAACAGAAGATTTAGTATCATGTAAAACTTATCTAAAGACTTTCATTATAAAAGTTTGTTTTTTAATGAGTCCGACAAATAATATAATTAATGTACGAAGATTTAATATCTAATCTTCATTGAGATATGTTACAGTACATGAGGTTAAGAAGTGTCATTCGGCGGAATTGATGAAAATATTGATCAGTGTTTGAGTTTTGTCAACTCCATCAAAGAGAAAGATGTGAGTAGATTACTTATTATGACTTTTTTGTTCAATATAAGGTCATCCTTTTGAATTCTGAAGTCTTTAATTAATCATGGAGAAAGTAAATTCAATAGGTCGCCGACATTAAACATCATATTCTCATTAGACCCCTGCCAAGTCAAACTTTTCTATTCTGATAGTGCTTACTCTATGAATACTAGAATTTAAGAATGTGAACTTGTTATAAGAAATAAGAAATAAGAAATAAAAACGATTTAAATAAGTAGATTGTACATGACAGTTTCTGTCCATTTTACAATGGACAAAAGGAATAGGAAAGTTGTACTCGAATTGATTAATTTTATTGTTAGGATAAAACATGTATCTCACCATTTCTTCGTTGTACGAATGTAAATTGTTCAAGTCAACCATTTGATCATGTACCTTATTTACGAAATCGTCTTACATCAATGATTAATAAAGCAATTCGACGTTATTATCAAGTATAAATTTATTTTTCTTAACTGTTATTTTATTTTATTTTATTTTTTAATATTTGAACATAGAATTGGCTTCGATGTGATGATGATACATGTTGTGCATTTCGAACACGTCAAACACCATTAGGAATATTACATAAAAGACATACATGTACATCATGTGGTAAAAGTGAATTAATAACAGAAGTAAATAAAGCAATTTTTCAATTTATTTTTTGTTTTTGGACTAAATATTTTGTTTATTAAGTATGATGATCGTCAATTAAATTTACAACTTCGATTTCTTAAACAACTTTTTAATATTGATGCTTATAAAAATTCATTAAATCGAAATAAATTAGGTAAGAATAATTTTATTAACAATTTTTGTATTTAATGAAAAATATAAATTCTAGAACAAATCGATACTTATTTAAAAAGTTTATCTGTTGAGATGACTCGTTCAATTCATAAAACAATGAATGAATTACAAGTACATATTGATCGTATTGTACAAAAAAGTGGTTATGCTGAAGTATGCATTAGTAATCTATTTGCTCAATTTTACTTTAATACTTGAAATCGAAACAAATATATATATTTTTTTTTCTGGTTGTCAGATAGATAAAATGTTATTGTTATTGCTCACTTGTGGATATGATTGTCAGATAGATATATTTTTCTTTATTTGTGAAATAAAAACAAAAAAACTAAAGAAATTCTGATGTTGATAAAACATAAACAATATAATTTGATAAAAATTGGGCTGATAGAAAATTTTCTTTGATCTTCTTTTCGTATGATTGTTGAAAAAGAAATGGTATAAAAGAATTTTATTTTGTTAAATATAAAGGATGTGGATGAAGACACGATTCATACCCATTAAACCATCCATATCCACATCCAGCAATGGATAGACCTTTTGATGATATTCGAACAAATGAAGATCAAATAGGAGCGACTTGTGATGAACTGGAATCGACTGTGAATTCAGTTGATCCCGCGAAAACAAACTAAGTTGCTATGATGTTCAAGAGTTGCTTTACATTGCTACTATCGAATATTCTAGATTAATGGTAATTTCATTTCAATTTCTGTTTTGTAATCAAGTTATTCTTTTCTTTTCAAATAAATCTTTAAAAAAAAGTAACTGATAGGACACAATAAAAATAACGAATTCAACTCATTGTTATTATCGAATGATTCTTTTTTGAAACACCTCATTTCGAATGAATGAACTAGATGAAATCGGTCTTCTTTGTATTCTGCTAGTCAGGCACTGATAAATAGGTCTAAAGGATCAGTTTTAGATTCTTTTAGAATTTTTATATCAACTGATGACAAAAAAAATAACGATTGGATTTGATTAAATCTTAGATATGACTAGCGATAAATTAATTGAAAACAATACTTGTCTGTATTAATTTCATATTTTATATACTGTTTCACTATTTCCAAAAGTAGTTTAGTCAATAAAAAATAACTTTTGATATTGTTCATTCATGACGGATTCTCATCTGAAAATAGTTTCCTAGATGTCCATTATGCATACAAATTAGATGGTTTTCTCCATGATTTCCTTTTCAGGAAACTACAACTCATAACTTAAAATAATTAATTTGGTCTAGCTTACAGAAACTTCAATAAGACAAAATTGATATAGCATGTTTCAATTTGTTCACGAATCAAATTTTTTATTATCCTATGTTCAATCACTATCGACGAAAGACTAAAAAAGAACATAAAAAATATCATTTACTGGCACAGAATAATTTGTTATTGGTGTTAAACCTCTTCTTCTTATCACCGTAAAAAATTTACATTTTTGTTTTTCTTTCTAAAGGTAGTACATAGATAAGGGAAAATGATATATCATATCCGATAATAATACTGATTTTGTTTCACTATTCGACTGCATATTAAGGACGTGGATGTGTTTGCAGATTTTCATCGTTGTATCCATACGCATGCCCACGCCCATACCCACACCCTTATGGTGGATAAAAATAGCGTTCACAGGGAAGATCTTTCTCGTATAGTTGTCTAACGATCAATCGAGCATTATTGTTCTCTAATGGCTCTTTATTCAATGATTGTGTTTTCGTTCTTTTGGCTGGATCTGATAATTGGGTCAAATGAGACTATTTGTTCGATCAGAGTTTTCCAAGAAGAATATCAATCAAGAAACTTTTTTCTAGATGATTTCGAACCAAAGAAATTTGTCGTTGATACATCGAATCAATTCTACTTAAGATAACAACTGATATTCGAATCTCACTTTGACGTTAGTCTGATGACTAGAGCCTTGGGGAACCGAGACTGAGACCAAGGTTTGATCCCATTCTAGTCCCAAAAATTAAATACGATTGCTGAGTGTAGCATAATTTGCCTCAGTTTAATACTAGTTATTAATTCATTTGTCTAACTCATCTATAGAAGATTCACGTCATCGGAAGTAGAACTGAACAGTCGTTAATTCATCGTTTGAATGTGTTTTTCATGTTACTTTTTCAGCTCGCCTGGCGTGTGCCGAGTTTTCCTAACTCTGATTTATAAATTCTAGAGTCATGTTTTAGATTTCAGATCCTAGATCCTAAAATCATTGATGCCAAAGTTTCTGCTGAACGCGTTGTCATAAGCAGATTGAAATGAAAATAAGATATCGAGCCATTCGAATAGATATTTATTACGCTCAATCTTCGTTGTCATACATGAGCGCAGACAAGTAAAAATCGCACTCTTTTCAGTGACGATATATCCACGTAACTCTTTTATAAAGTGACTAGATATAAACAAAGATCTTACGGATGCTTAGCACTAGAACTCTGATATAAAGGCTACAGAAAAAAGAATATGACAGATGACAAAGAAGTTTTCGCTTCCAAGTGAATCGATAATGAGTAGAAAATGAAGAACGAATTCATCGTTTTCTGCAAGTCTTATTTTCTGTACTTCTTTGACAATATCTTAGCTAATAACATACTCACAGCCACATCCCATCCTAGTTTTCCAGGGTTCGACTATTTTTCTTGGTTTCTAAATATGTTCGAAGATGTGAACTCAAAAACAATAGGACATCTCGAGAAATTTTCTTTGCACTAGCAAATTAGCGGGCAATGTCAAAATCGTGATGAGGATAACTTCAACATTCAAAAATAGATTGTCAAATTGAGAGAGGTATTGATGAAATACAGGCGTAAGATAGTCATGTATTGTCAGATGTCCGCTCATTAGTTTATCGGTTGTAAAAGTTATAGCTGCATTTCATAAAACAAATTTGACTATGTCTGAACTAAAAGACATGATTCTATGGATATTATGAGGCTGTTAAAATACAGGCTCAATTAAAAGTGAACATCTAATATAATGTGTACGAGCATATTCATTTTCGAAAAAAGATTAAATAAAACCATTTTCGCTCATTTCAGTAGACATTGTAAGTCTTTTTTCGAATATTTGAATATAATTTGTTGGTAAAATACTAAAAACTATTTTTGTTCCATATAAATCGACTCCACATCCATATAATACGAGTAATTAACGTTATTGGTAAACGTGCTTGAGGAATGAAAGTAGGTTTCTATGGCTCTATACTTCATCAATAATGTGGTATTTCGATCATTCCAATGTAGAACATTTTTATTCCATGGGAATTTGCTGTCTCTTTCAGGTCTATTCCAGTATCCATGCAACCATACGTCATGACTGTTGTGTGGAAATTGATAAAGTAATTTTAGTTCTTTAGCGAGATCATATCTAATATAAATTAAATTATTCCAATCATAGATTCCTAAGAGAACGTATCCTAATTGATAAGAGAGCAAGTGTGTCCATGCTGTTATACTGGCTCCGTATAAATGATCGTCTTTAAATGCATAGGGGACGCTATATCGTGTATAAAAGTTTATAGGGGGCGGTATCTTTTCATTCATTTCGACTAAAACGAATGCTGGTTCGAAGTGAGTTCGACAGTTATTTAATCGATCAATAAACAATGCTCGAACAACTGGATAATCATAACCATCAATAACAATTCTCAAGAGGAGCGGTCTATGTGGTACTCGATTGTCTTTAAACAATTTTTGCACTGTGTGTGGTTCCAAGGCTCGATTCAGTTTTATAATGTTGCTCGCTTGTAGGTTGACTTTTAAATCATCATAAAGGTCTTTTTGAAGCCCAATTGCCAAGCCTGGATACTTATGATCCGCATACATCGGATATAATGGATCTGCCGTACGTCCGTCGATTGCACCACCATTGATTATATATCGAGTTGCTATCTGGAGGTAATCTTTGTGTGTATTTATTAGACTAAGTAGATCTTGTAAAGTGTAGTCCAAATAATTTTTGTTAGAAGTGATGGCACATTGTTTTCTGAACCACTCACCAAACGATCGACATAGTGGTTTTGGTACTCGAGCATAGTCAGGTGCCCACGGAGAACCCACAGGATAATCAAACTGATATGGCAGCTTGTGTAATGACTCATGAATAAACTGAGGTACGGGATAAATGTCCTTTACAGTGTCCAATGATGGGGTTGATTTATAGCTGGAAAATATTTTTCCTATTGTATACACCAAAAAAACACCAGCAAATATTCTAATCACTCTTTGACGATAAAATTGTGCCAGAAACTGGATCCTCATTTTTCTCAGATTCCAATGCTCCATCTGAAATGAGCAAACATTAAACAGTGATGTTATTTATAATCGGTAGTTCACGTATTTGATCATATTCTTTTACGTTTCACGAGAGAAGATTCAGAGATGACTAAGAGACATTACTCCCGAAAATCACTCAACACTCTATATGAGTCACTAGCTGAACAATCAACTTTATTATTCCGAAATACCAATAAAAGGTATCATTGACAGTTGCTTGAATCTAAAATATGAGATCGTTTGATCCTATATAAACACAACTGGTAGCATAGTAGTGATAAGTTAAAAGTATTTTGTTAGAAAGTCGAGTTTATTAAGATTTCACAAAAACTCGAATTAGTTATAACTCAAGAGGATATGGTCAGTACTTGTTCAATATTTTCATATGCCTTTCCGACAGTGTTGCTAATATCTCTATCTATGCTTTTGTGTTCTCTTTCAGTTAATCAAAGAACGTGACGGAAAAAACCCGTCAATCATCTACGTAGTTTCCGAAAATTGCGTTATGCTCGATTTTTGTTGAGGCGTGTGACAGCTCTCAGTTGGGCGGGGGTGTAGATGACGAAAAGACTCACGACTACACCCACACCAACACTCTAGTCAATGACTCTTTTATATATCTACTGACTTGTTTCCACTAACGAGGAAACTTTTTCAATTGTTCCCTTCCAATTTCAATAATTTTTTGCCTATAGATGCCACATAGTGTTCTAATAAAAATCCTATAAGAATTTACGTTCTTATTGATATTTGACTAAGCTATGGATTTTTTAATATGTCTATTTTGTAGAAGTTCCTCTACGACCTCAGGTTATTGAGAAAATCCTACTTTCAAGTTTAGATTTGAGACTTTGCGCATATAGAAAACTTAATTAGACTCTTACATAAAAAATCTCAAAGTTTGAAACAAAGTCTCTCCTAGATATAAAGATTTCAAAAAATGCATGTTGTATACACTATTCATGGAAAAGGGTCTTTATTTAGAAGTCTTATATCTCGGAAAGACTTTGTTCGAAACTTCTGAATTTTTTTATGAGAGATAATCTAGTTGAGTTCTCTATATGCACAAAGTTTCAGATCAAAATTCGAAAATAGTATTTTTTCGAAAACCTAAGATCCTATAGAAACTTTTAGAAAATAGATATATTAAAAATTTAATAGCTTAGCCAAATTTCAATAGGAACCCAGATCCTTTCAGGGTTATTATTCGAACACTACATAGTATCTATGGGCGATAAGTCATTAAAATCGGAAGCGGACAGCTGAAGAGATTCCCTCGTAAGCCACAACCACGCACATATGTATATGCAGAGTTTTCATTCACCCATTTTCATGACGGTGTGCGCCTACTAGGTCTCAAAAATTATTCAGTTATATAGATATATATATCCTTTTTTGGATGAGGGGACTACGGGGATAGGAAGTATTTAGAATTATTTTATACATATACAGCTCAATTACGTTATTTTTGATAGTTGTGTTCAGTTTGCTGTATTAATATGAAAACCTACGAGATTTTTTATTTTGACTTCTACATAAGGTGATACAGGAATCGACTTTTTATCCACTCATGTACCACAGAAAGGAAAACTTTCACATAGTTAAGTAACTAAACTTTTTTTGAAGAAAAACAGAGAACATTCTATGAAAAAGTTTATGCACAGACTTCTCAGAAAATTAATAAAATTGTAGTAAGGCTAAGGAATAAATCAAACAAAAAAAAAATATATAGTTCGATAGAGAAACAAATGATCTATTCTTTTAGAAATAAATGAAAATTTTTAAGTACTCCAGTAGATATTAGTTATCGAAATAATTAACCGCGAAACGATTCCAATATTGCTAGGTAAAAAAACCTTTTAAGTACTTTTCGAATTTTATCAAATTTTTGAATAAGATGCATAATAAATAAAATAAAAAGTGCATAGTTTAACAGAGAAATCGATACTCTATCCAACTATGTCTAAATAAGAAACTGCCAAGATTTTATATGAACACAGTAAGTTGCACAAAACTATCAAAAATAATGTAGAAGAGAACTTCTTGCACAAAAATTTCCTTAACACTTGTTTTCCACATAACATGGTATTGAATTTTCAGCAAAATCACATCTCTTCAAGTGATAAAAGAATACAATAATGAATGGCTTCATTTCTACGATGTCATTCGCAAATCGGATTGACAAGTTTTACTACGAGACACTGTGAGGAGAATGGCTTTACAGTTACTAATCTCTGCTATGTATTTTATAAGAAATTTCGAAAAGTTTTTGCATCCAGGCATATAGTTACCATATTATGAAAATGACACTATACAACATTAGCGGAACTAATTGAGGACAGAAAACTCCGTTCAGTATTGATGATTAATACGGCTTTCTGAAGGCACTACACTTTTGAAAGACATACATTTCTCGTTGTACTTGTGCGATATCGTGTGTATCCAAGACCAGAATTACATTGTAATGTATCTACGTTATTTTATGAGAGAGAATACAGCATTATGATGCCTATGCATACGTCGCGAAATAGGTTTGGCTTGTGCGCAATCATCCATATATTAGATTAAATGACGATTACATTATGATAAGATACATTGTTCTTCTCATAGAAATATTGCTGTCGTTTTGCTTGTTCTCTCATTCATAATTTCAATAGCTTAATCGATGGTCGTATACACTCAATCAATTGCCCGTGAACATGTACACAAAATCACACATTCATTTTTTTTTGTTTCATAATCAAGGCAAACTATCAAATAAATATTGATAATACACTAACGATAGCTTGCAGCTAGATAATATCATTGTAGTAGAACCAAATCTCAAGTATACATAAAGCACGCCAAAAGCTTTTTTCATCTGGCCCTTCTACCAGTTGTAATTTCAGTGCAACTATTCTAATATAATGCTAAGAGATATTTAGGATTATGTGCAAAATTTCAGACTTAGAACTTTGAAGTTTCTTTGTATTTTTGAATTTCTTTCAGACTAGTGATACAACATTTTCCACGTACATTTTAAATTCTCACGAGACCATTTTCAAAGTATGTTTTACATGACTAGTAAATTGTCTTAACTTATAAGGAAAGCCGTACCCATTTTGTATGAGCATGCAGGTAGGGATGTACCGAGACCGAGAGCTCGGTCTCGGTGCGTCTCGGTCTCGGTCCGTCTCGGTCTCGGTCTGTCTCGGTCTCGGTCAGTCTCGGTCTCGGTCCGTCTCGGTCTCGGTCCGTCTCGGTCTCGGTCTGTCTCGGTCTCGGTCTCGGTCTCGGCCAGTCTCGGTCTCAGTCTGGGCTTGTCACGATCTCGGTGTGTTTCGGTCTCGATATCGTTGAGTTTCGTTATGTGACGTAGTGACACAAGTTTTCTTTACATGGATGAACATTTTTCTCTGAGGATACCCTATGAGACTTAAGGGAAGCTTCATTAAGAAATGTTCCTCTCGGTTCTATCTGACACTTTGCACAAACCAACAGCCCGACCAAGTCCAGGAATGTCCGAGAGCCGATCAAAATTGATGTGTTTTTTAGCTTTTCAGCTAGACTGATGTAGGGATATACCGAGGCTGAAGACTCCCTAACAAAGATGGAAACTTTTCTCTAAGAACTTCCAGAACTTTAGGAGATCTTTATCTAGAGTTGCTCAACTTGACTTAATTTATATATACATACGAATGCACAGACTAATTATGAGAGTAAAATGCCAAGTCTTGGCCAGTCTCGGTCAAACAGTTGAAAAAAACAAAATTTTAACCAAGGTTGACCGAGACTCGACCTTTTACTATTGTAACCGAACTGCCCAGTTGTATGCACATATAAATTAAGTCAAACTGAGCACCTATAAATAAAAATCTTGTTGTCTTGAGGATTCCTCTTGGAGAAAAATTGCCTTCTTTGTTAGTGTACCTTCAGTCTCGGTACATCCATATCTACATATCGCTCTTTAGTAAAGGCAAGTGTGATATCAGCTTTAGTCGTAACGTCTAGAACTCGATGTGAATCTCACAAAGATTTAATTATTCTTCTTCGTATACAGCATAGGTTGGCAAAATTGTTTTTAAGAAGATTAACGTATCTCGAATGGCAATTTTTTGTAAGTTGAAGCACTGTCTCAACTCTAAGCTATGAAACCTTCCACATCTAGGGTCAGGCAGTATAGAAGTCATATATAAGATTTGGTATAAGAGAGAAAGATTTTATTTTTAGAATTTATTATCTAAATATCTTTGCCCAAAAGAATATGAAAGGAAGAAGTATTCATAAAAAACAGCATAAGTAATGTCTCTTTCAACCATTCGTTCGGTACACATTCTCTTTTTTAAATTTAGTATAATGATCCACATATTGATCAATCTTCTAGCTTTAGAATCATCCTTACACTATCTTTCATAATGGAACGATATCTATCGATAATAAATGTATGCTTCTTCGGTCCATTTTTTTCTTTTTTCTTTTGTTATCATTCTTCTCCTCATTCTTTTAAAACGAAAAAAAGCATTATGTAATGTGGTTCTCTGCCTCTTATTCCGTCTCATGTTTTTTTTTAGCTATTATGAAAGTACTACTGAGAAAAGAAGAGTAAAGATGTCATTGATGTGCGACGTTACATTATAAAAGAAGAGAGGTTTCCTATTTTCTGAGAGACATCTTCTAACATAGCAATGCTGAAGGCAGATAGTCAATCGTACTATTGAAAACCAAACCAATACAATACTATTGTGAGTGAATGATGAGCATCTAACAGCTACAAGTAGTAGGTGAAAGTCGCTGCATAATGTAATCCTTCCATTATCATTATTATTTTTAACTAAAAACAATAATCAGCCATTTAAGTATGAATAATACTTTTTTTCCAAAGGAAGTCTATAAAGTGGAGACCAATTCAAGATATATTATTGTTTCGATAGAGGCTAGACAAAATGAAGTAGAATAGGAAGATTATTCAGAACCTTTAAGAATGGTTCTTTATGTGTCAAGATACCATAACCATGATAAAAACTAACGTCTGATTACTGTATATAATAGCACAACACGCGTACACTTCGATATATTAAGTTTTTCCATCAAAAATCAATTTTTGAAACTCCCTCACTAATAAGGTTATAAGGTGAAGATCAAAATTTAACGAGACCATGAAATGTACTGAGATTGAAATTTCATTGATACAGATAAAGATTTTTCGTTTTCAAAAACCGCCAAGACTCTGCAAGACGTTTGTTGCTAATTGATCACCTTAATTTCATCTAGCTGTGCGTACTAGGGGCAGCTCGATCATGAAAGAAAAAGAGCAAATTTAAGTCCATTCCACTCGAAAACTTCAAAAATTTTCATCGAATCTAAATAAGGTGTAGTCTTTTCCTTTCGTGATCCGCCTGTCCCTATGTATACAAAGCTAGATGAAAGCAAACGAATCAATTAGCAAGAAACGTCCTGTGGAATCCTGGACATATTTGAAAATGAAAAATTCTCATCTATGTCAATGAATATTTACTCTCGGTACATTTATAATCAGAACCATAACCGAGACCGAGAGTCTCGTCCGAGACTACCGAGACCGAGACTGGACGAGACCGAGACTAGCCGAGACCGAGACTGACCGAGACCGAGACTAGCCGAGACCGAGACTGACCGAGACCGAGACTAACCGAGACCGAGACGGCTCGGACCGAGAGTCTCGGTTCAGTCTCGGTCTCGGTACATCCCTACATGCAGGAACTTAACACCTTCAGATTGGATACTAATCAACTTTTTTTATTAATTTCAACGGATTACATTTTAGCACGAAAAATGTAACCTATTCAGATGATTCTCTGACTGATGTAACCCGACAAACTTTTAATGCTGTTTCAGTGATAATTACAGCTGATTCTCATCGAACATGTGAATGAATAGAAGACACATTGTGCATCATTTCATCAGTGATTATTTCAATTATACTTGTCTGATTAAAGCTTTACAAAGTTTAGTGCTCGATGAGTGTATTGTCAATTCATTGATGATTGAAAGCAGTTTTATATTCGATTGGGTCGACATTGAATGAATAGATTTGAAGAGATCAATTTCCATCTTGTACGCTACATTATCGCCAGTGATAGATTATAGTTTTATCATAATGATAAAAGTATAATAGAGTAGTCGAAAGTTGGATCGCTACAAATTAATTCCTGAACACTCAAAGCTCATTGAAACAGGAGGTCAGACAAATGAAACGTGCCAATTTTTTTCACGAAATCTAGTTTTACCAAGTCTATACCATGATGATCTGGTAAAAAGAAAGTTAGCTTGTCAATAGCTACTTAGCGCAAGTTTTCAAACTATGCATCATCAGAGAAATAAAAGACGGATCTTTAAGGTCTGATTTTTCACCATGAAAATTCAAGATCACGCGAATCCTGAAATATCAACAGATTTTTGACAGAACATCATATGAAATTGTATCCAAGTCTAACATATTCACCAGATCTAAACTTATGCTATTTCTTCTTTCTAATTTTAAAACTTAAATATCAACCACATGGAATAAAATTTAACGTCGTCAATGCAACGTTAACTGTGTTAAAACAAATTATAAATGGTCTCACAAAAGACAATCTAAACAATGACTTCCATAATCTGGTTTATTCGAATACACAAGTGCATTGTTCATGGTAGGTAATACTTTGGAAGACAACCCTAAAGCCCACTATCCAATAGTTATGTAATTAATTGGCAAAAAAACTTTTGGAGTCCCGCTTGTACTTTTTGCCAGTAAGTGTGTAGACAGTTGTTTTTCATAAGAGATCTCCGACACTTTCAAAAAACGATTTGGGTCCTGACTCACGTATTGCTGCCAGTGCGGGACACATCACAGACTCACTACCAGTTCGTGTCCCGTTTGATCCCAGTTCGCATCCAAGTCCAAATCCGGTTTCAGCATCTGTCTTGATCACCTTCTCAGTTCTGCTATCGACTTCAAATCCTGTCTCCGTTCCAATACGCGTCCCAGTTTTGGATTTCTGTTTCAGACCCGATTTTGATGTCTATCTCAGTTTTCACTCCAATTAACGACAATCACACATTCTACGATTTGTACTGTTTTCATCTCCGAACTCCGTAGCAACCACGAAATCAGTGACGACCACGATATCCATGCTAATTTCAATCGTAGTTTCATTACCCACCGAGGTTTCGCTAACGGTCGAGACACTCCTTCCGGTTTAAGTTACGATGTCCGTGCCAGTTTGAATTGCCGTTCTGATGCCTATTAGAATTTCAGAGTCCTTCCTGCTACCCGTCGCGACTTTCATCATGGTCCTAGTACACACGCTGGCTTCAAACGCATCTCTGGCGTCGATCAAAGTTACAGTCGGAGTCCAACTATCCGTCAAGATTCCACTTACCATCCTGTCAGCCATGCTCGATTCAATCGCAGTGCTGTTACCCGTGCTCGTTTCAGCTGCGAGAATTGCAGCAGAGGCTTTTTCACTAAAAGTATTATCAACGGCGGGCTGTCTTTTCATGCTATTGAAATTGTATTATTACTTGACAATTTCAAGCGATCTCAAAAGCTTGTCTCATAATACAAGACTCAATTGATAAGCCAAGTTGATCAAGTCAACGTAAAGAATAATGCTGATGGTAGGCTCATTTGAAATAACACATCAGAATGCATAGAATGATGTTTTAGAAAGTTGATAGAATTGAACTTGAATGTGTGAATGCGGCTAACTGAAGCATAGAACTACTTCCACACCCACATAAGCGTGAGAAAGATTTTCATATAACATATTTCGGTATGGCAAAAATATGTGTATTCATGTTGTCCCATCAATAAATAAGAAGCATAAATTTCGTTGATAGTATTGTGGTAGTTCAGTAGATATAATTAATGAATAACAAATACTGAATTCTCATACTGACAAAGAACGTGAAAATGTTTATTGCCGGTACACTTCGAAGAATTTTTATTCAAATAGTAATAACTAGGGGTGGGAAGTTACCGTTACGTTACCAAGTAACTAGTAACTCGCAAGTTACTAGTTACTCGGTAACTAGTAACTCAAAAGTTACTAGTTACCCGGTAACGTAACTCCCGGGTAACGGTAACTTCCCACCCCTAGTAATAACACCATTACATAAATTAAAGATTTATATACAAGCAATAGGAAAAATTATTCAACACAGCAATGTATAAGCAAATTGATTTCAAAACCAAAAATGATTGAATAGTTTTTAATATTTTATATAGAATAAGTAGAGATGATCTTAAAGTGTTCGATGACTTTAGCAAAGCAATAGAATTGCCCTGTTTTTAAAATGATATCTGAAATAGCTTTTCTACAAGGTTGTGTTATATTTCAATTATTCAGAATATTTTGTAGTTCGTTTTACCAGTAATCAATAAAGACTTAATCGGTCTTGATTGTTTTTCTGGTTTTGTTGTAAAAACATGCATTTATCCATTAGAAATACTCAAAATTCAACATGACAAAATAATCTGTATATGAATGAATCATCCATTGTGTTTCCTTAGCTATAATGTGAAGGGCTGATCAAATTAAGTCAATTACGAATCTAACCCGAAAACTATATCAAAATCCAAGTTAGCGAGTACATCGTCATCGTGGATATTCAAAAAAATCTTGCTTGTAGGTAAGACTTCCTTGAAAGATAATAATTTAACTTTAATTTCTTTTGGTACTTTCTACTATTGGAATTGATTCCGCTTTCTAACAAGAAAAATTTAATACTTGAGTTCTGTTTATGCAGATAGAAATTTTGGATAGGGAGCAAGTGTAGGAATAAATAATATCTGTTTTGTATTTATTTTTCCATGATCCATGTATTATTTCGATTGGAGCTAGTCAATGTTTATTATCAAAAATAAAATATAGATGAGATATTGAACGATAATAAGAAATTTCAGCTGGTTTTTTTTTATACATCAGTAGTATTTTACGGAAGACATAATGAAATAACGCCTGATATACTCCAAGTTAGTTGATAAAGAGTTACATTTATCAATAGTTTGTTTTAATAGAGATGATATTCAGAGTTTAATGATAGAAAATAAGAATTTTAACAATATTTACTTGATCAAACATTCAATAATCCATTATTTGCTTCTTGGCCTCTTCGTATTAAATACGAAGAAACATTTATTACAACAATTATTGGAAGGATAAGGCTATTTCGTTATAGTAATACAACATTTTCAAACTTATGTCAAGAAACATCATAATACTAAAGTGAATAGTCCATAGTATGAACTAGTAGTTGATTTAACTAGTCGATCATCTATGCGAACAAGATTGATCGCATATATGCATTTTTGAAAGTAACATTTTACATTCAAATGTAAATCTTACATCATATTTCCCATTATATAAAAATTTAGGACAATAAACAATGTGTTATTTATCAACAAAATATAGGATTACTTTGTCATGGTCTTACTGATCTTGCTAATTGACTGCATCGATCTGTCTTGGTGATTATCTACTGAAAAAAATATATCTTCTAGAAAACAAATATTCATTATAAACTATTATGTGACGATTCCCATGGATTTTTATATACATATAATCGAGCTTGGTATTGGATCAGGTCTAATCGGCCTTTGTTTTACTAAAATATTCAGATACACGCGTATTATATACATTTACTGATTATTCTTTCATGCTTTTGAATTCATTACAAGAAAAATGCATTAATCGACTTTTCAGAAGATTAATTCAATATATGTGATTAAGAATAATATAAATTACTTACTATTATTTATATAATTAGTTTAGAAACAAATAAAAATTAGAGATTTAGATTCGAATCAATACTCAACGGATAAGAATAATTGAGATTGTCTTTATATAATTTTAACCACAGATAAATGACTATATTATTATACCTTACATGATTATTACTTTCGCCATATTCAGATATTGTTCATGACCGATTAATGATTGAAAATTTAGCAATAAAGACTAGATGTTATTCGAACTTCGTTCAACTGCCAAATGTGGTGCAAAGTTTTGAATGTCGATTATTGATAAAATCGACATCAGACAAAAAAAAATGAATAATCATTTCTACGAATGAATACGCAACATTTTGCTCGAAGAAGTATTTTTAATTTGTTGGAATCAAGTGTTTGCTTCCATCTTTATACTGAGAAACATTAAGTTTCGATCAATTCTTCGAAGTTGAAAAATAGCTATTGCAAAATTCATTACTAAGAAAACTCTATTAACAAGAATCAATATGTTTCTAATGAATACTATTGATTGATAAAGTCATTTGTTCAAAAACAGTGACGGCGAATTTTCCGTACTGATTTCATGATGGTTCGTCGCGAGTTTTATTTTCTTCTTTCTAAACATATACTCATCAAAAGTTGTTATTTCATGTCGTGACAATATAGAAAATGAAAAGTCAGAAAATGCCGATTCAAACGTGAGAATACAATTTCAAGGTCGAATTAATACCATTCATCTCCTTATAGAACACCACTGAAAAAAAGCATAAATTTGAGCTTCGAGATGATTAAAACAAAGATAGCAAAAAAAGGTTAGTCGCTAGATTCTTTGCTTATACCTGTGGTAACTGTGAATACAGTCCATAATAGATAAGGAAGCAGAGAGAAAATCAAACAATCAATCGAAAATATTTATTAAAAACTTGTTTATAGAATTCTCTTAATAATAAATTTTATAATGAGCTCTTTACAAAATTTTTCAGTCTTCGATTGGATGATTGGTCGAAACGTAGATTTTCGAATTCACAACGACAGAAAAAAAAAACTGATTCCAGTAAAACGTAAATATCTTTTGAAGAAAAATGTTTTATAATCAATCGTATAAAAGACTATTCGTCTTTTTAGAAGATATCGATACGTTCGACATTCGAAGCTTCGCGTCATATTTTGCAGTCGAGTGAAACTTGAATACCCTCTATCTAAACTTGTCATTCGATTTATATAGAAGATGACAAGTAGACAGGAAACGCATATGTCGTATCAACAATAAAAACAAAAAAAAGATGCAGATGAAAGATCATCTATTTTTATAGATAATATTTTAAGCTTAATATCCGATAGCGAAACTTTTTTCACAAAACATTTATCCATATAGATTTGAATAAAAAAAAATGTAATTGTACTGCAATAACGTGCCATCACCAACGATCAACATATAACGTATGAATCGAAAAGATCTTTGTTTTTCAAGGCGGATGACTAGAAGAAGTACAACAATCAGCTTCATACTTTTCAGTCACGCAGTATAGCTATGACAAATTTTTCTTCTTCTCAATGGATTAGTTACAATTCAAGTAAGACACTCGTTTTTAGAACTTGAACTTCATTTCGAATTGTTAAAAAGCTTGCCGTAATTGTAAGAATGTAGCGATAAAAGATCTAAAATCCATTTCTTTAATATTCCATTCCATGTGAGAATTAAAAATGATAAATAACAATAGACCATGTGTTTATATGGTCATACTATGGCTCAATATTCGAATGATCATGCGTATCTTAGATATTCTATTTATATACAATTTATTTATCGTCTGCAACAATTTAAATCCATCGATGATGATGTCTCAAATATTCAGAATGATTTCTACATGACTGATAGAGATCTAATGTTAGGAACAATAATGAACAGTTAATAGTTACCTTATACAACAATGATCTGTTCAGATTCATCAATTCTCACTTTTCAATTGAGCCAAAATAGTTGAATACGACTAAAATGACTTAAAACAAATGTTTTTATATATTTCTGAAGATATTAAAAAAAAAATACACTAGTAAAATAGTATACTTATTCTTTAGTGGATTCATATCTATATCTAACGTTTCGATACTTGTTCTTAGTAAATACCCTGTATTTTAAACTAGATAAAATGCATATTTGATTCCTTTTTTTTATATCAAGATAACATTGATAAAGTTGTCTATTCCAACAAGGAAAAGAGAGACGATCAGAATATTTTTTAAGAATTATATACAAAAATAGAGTTCCCTTTGTATTGATGCAGTTCTCATTGAGATAGATCAACATCAATTATACTAAACAACTTCGACTTTGGTAATAAAGTTTACATTTCAGCTAATAATTCTATAATTAAGAATTGAAAAAGAAAAAAAATTTGCACGATCATATTTGTATAATAATATTATTTCACCCTAGACGAAATAATACAATGGAAGCACGATAGTTCTTTTTATTGAGTGAATGGACCATTCAATCTTAATTTTACAAGCCGTTTTCTCCTTTCACTGAACACGAAAAACCATGAGAATAACTATGAAATCATAATCGTTATTTATTATAAAACTACACAAATATATTTACACGTCATATAGATGGTTGTCATCTGCATTAGAATTATATTAATATTTGAAATATTATAAGAACAATTCATTCTAAGATAAATCAATCATAATTTTATGATTTGGTTGTAAAATACAAATTTTTTCATTTTACGATTACTAATCATATTGACAGAATTTTGCAATATTTTCTTCCATTTTAGTATCGTTTAATTTTATAGTTCAATAATTTCTTCTGTTATTTATCTATTCCATAACAAAACATGATACGAAAAATCTAATCAACATTAATAATATTTAGCCAGATAATTAACTGTTAAGTAAAAAAACAAAAATTTATATTACTTTTTGTATTCATCAAAACATAATATTTGATAGTTAAGCTATTCATCATGTCTATATTCGTTCCAGATAATATGAAGATGGATGAGTAAGAAAATCAATGAAATTTAAAATATAGACTTTGATCATATATAGAAACAATATATTTTGTTCATTTGATTCTATATGCTTACTTAGTAATTTAATCTTAATATTATTCAAACTTTATCCACATTCATTTATTTGGTTCATTATAAAAAATACTTTCCATAAGCTTAGGATATCAAATAATCTGTAATGATTAGATTTTGTGTAATTTTTTTTTTTCTAACTCATTGAAATACCCAATCTAGATACATCAAACAAAGACTTATTTATTCATCTATTCCTTTCTATAGGATATAAACAGAAAAGAGAATACGACAATTAACAATTTTTACTATTTTGTTTTTCGAATGAATAAACGAACAAAACCAACTTGACCGTATATGCACGTCTATAATTGCAGACTAGTTTAATGTTAATCTTATGCTTTCGGACAACGATCGAAATGATTAGAAAATGTACACATCTAGACAACGATGAATAAGAAAGAAAGAAAAGAAGAACTCAATATGTTCGATACAAGCTCCAAATAGCCGATTATTGTATAGCTCCGATCATTACTATAACCGATCAAAGTCAAACAAAAAAGAAACCAGGAAGAAAGTAAATGCCATTTGTTGTTGTTGTTATATCTTCATCTTTTTCTAATGATGAATCATCACTGGAAACCATATGACACATACTAAGCATAGTTGACGATACCATTTCTGACGAACATGACTAGCAGGAGAGAAGAGAAAAGAAAAAAAAACAGAAAAAGAGAGAAGCAGAGCGAAAGATTCTTTTTTTTTCTTTGCTCAAGAATAAATCGACGAAGAGAAAAAAATAACTTTTCTCTTCGAGTACGAGAGTGAATATTGTCTTGTTTTTGCATTCATTTAAGAGGAAATGATGCTTGGTGGTATATGTTATTCTATTTAAAATGGGTAAAGATTTGTTCTAATGTTTTATATTCACTTAATGAACTTGTTCTTCTTCATTTTTCTACTGTTGATAATGAACAATCGTGAGAATAGTTAATTGTATGAATTGAAGATTTTCTTATATAAATAATAAATTCGATACAATGAATTAAATAAAAGATATATACTATATTTTTCTTAAAATCTTTTTGTTCTTCTTCAATTGAATATCATTTCTAATTTTAAATGAAAAAACAAAAAGTTGTCAATCAAAGAAAAATACGTTTTATTCATTCAATACTCTTTTGATTTCACCGATTGTTTTGATCCTACAATCTATATTTCACACTTATTACAAAAGAAGATATATAAATATATTCTTTTGAAAAAAAAAAAAAGAAAAAGAAACGTTAGCTATTATCATCTTATCGCAATATAACATTTCATTTGTTTAGTTATGTACAAAGAAATCATTTTTATTCTTCTACTATTAAAAATAATAATAATCAATTGTTATACATTTCAATCATCAATTGATAATTTATTATATATACAAAATACATCAACTTTATTTGCAATATCTTCATCACATTTACATCAACTACATTGGTCAACAACAAATCAAAATTTATTATTATTACATAGACGTGTTCAACTTCATTCATCTATTGATAATAGTGAATATGGCGTTAGTGTTTTTGTTTATGATCAAATAAAACAATTATTAATTATATGTGCACGTTCATCAATTGGTCGTTGTATATTATATGATGCAAATGATATAAGTCGAACATATTTACTTGATTCAATTATTGAAACAAATTATCTTGGTTGTTTATCTGGTTGTTATACATTTATATCATCGAATATAATTCGTTCAGCATTGAATGGAAATCGTGTTGAACGTAATGGAAATATAATTAATTCACAAATTGAAATAGGTAAAGATTTACTTAGTTATAATATTAAATATCAATTAGAATCAAGTGATAATACATTAATAACATCATTAACATTTTTACCTGAACGTTTAATTAATAAACATAATTATGAATATATATATGGTTTTGATTATGAACAATATACATATTATATATTAAAATCATCACGTATTGGACGTTTATGTCAATCATCAATAGCTATGCGTGTTACATATGATGAAATACCATTATTAAATTGTAATAATGATAAAAATTCATCGATTATAACAGGTGCTTTTCATTCATTTGATAAAATGAATAATTTATTTATTTTATTTGATAATTTTGTTTGTATTTATTCAATGAATGAAATAATAAGTGCATTTAAAGCATCGAAAATTCAATGTCAAACTGGAAATGGTTATCGTCTTTCACATATTGTTGATAGTATTGAATTACGACCAATATGTGAAAAAACACTTGAACAAAATTTAACAGAATTAAATGAATGTACATGGCAACCATATCGAACAAATATTTATGTTGATGGAATTGTAGGTGCTATTGGAGATTTAATTTATCAAACTATGAGAAATGATATTAAAATTCTATTTATTTTTGCTCAAGATAATATTGTTATTATGGGTACGAATGAAAGACGTGTTTTAAAAGTAAGATTGAAAAAATTTTATCTATTTAAGGAAATCTCTCTTTCGTGTACCAAAATTTTTGCTTTTGTTGTAGTTATTATATAGTCTGAAGTAGTATCTATCTACTGAGTATATTTTGGGATTCAAAAATTATCTGTAAATGTTAAAAAATTCGAAAATAAATCAAATTTACGTAACGGAAATAACGAAAACTATACATCGTTTCATATTTTTCTTAAATTAACTGTTTCATGAAAAAAAAAACATAGAAATATCCCCATTTATTCGGATTAGTACGTCTGATCGAACTGAAACCTATTTCAGATATACTATACACCGTTTGGAATGAGTATTTTTTTTTTGTGTGTTTCAAAAACTATTGTTCTGTTGATTTTTTTGGTAGTTCTATTCCAAAACACAATACGTTTTTTAGGGTATCTTCGATATTTTGATTTTTTTATTCGAAAAACAAAAAATAAAAAGAACTCCATCCTAAACAGTGTCTAGTGCCTGTAAAAAAAAGTTTTCATTTCGATAGAACATAGCATCTCGGAGAAACGGTAACGAAAATTGGTACCATTTTTCGGTATTATGATTTTAGTATTTTATAGAAGACAGCATTCGAAAACTTTGAATCTATGATAACTTTTGTTCTAATCATTAAGATCTACTTGCCTTGAAAATTCCAACATTTTTTTATGAGCTACTCTCTAGAAACTCCGGAAATGGAAGACCGAGTATTCTTAATAATGTGTTCAAAATTGTTACTTCTATTCAATAGAATAAACGATTAGTTACATTTTGTTTCTATTAGATGTACATATTCCGACACTCAATAGGAAAAAAAAAGATTGAAGAAAGTTTGAATAAATATAATTGAAATCAATGAATCAGCTGCATATTTTTTCTGCAGTGATAATTTGACTGAATTGTTTACAAGTCTCTAACAATACGAATAACTTTAATAGTTATCTGATTACTAGAGCATATTCTTCGATAGTGATTGTTGTATTCATTTTTTAGTATTATTTCATATGAATTATCTCTTGTCTTAGTTGATTTTAATCAAAAGAATGCATTCATATATTCTATTCTAGTTGAGAAAAATTTTTTTTTTAATTTTCTCACACATATTTTCTGTTTATCATATATATCAATATAGATAACTAATTATATAATTTTTAGCTTATTCAGTCGAATCGAACAAAACTTTATCTTTTACATGAAGCTATTTATCATAATGAACCATTCAATAGTCAATATGTTATCGATTATGAACATGAATCACTTATCTTTGCTGTTGCTTCTGAGGTATTTGTTTTTGTTTTTCAAAATACCTGATTTGTAAAAGTATAATTTATTGATTTTGATTAGTTACATCGTTATGCATATAATTCATGTTCACTTTATGATACATGTCAATCGTGTGTTGGTAGTCGACGTTATGATAGTAAATCATGTATATGGTTCGATGGTAAATGTTCATTATCATCAAATTCATTAATATTTGATCGTGGATGTCCACCATTAATTGATCAAGTTTGTTTTTTATTTTCATTTTTATGTAATATTTAATCAATTTAAAATTATTTTTTTTTTTTGAATAGATTAAACCAATGAATATTAGTATCAATACTGAACGAGTTTTATTAAATATAACAGGTTCATTCGGAAATATGAATGCACGTTTCATTAAAGTTATTGTTAGATTTCCTTTACCAAATCAAAATCAATTTTTATGTACGATTGAAACTATTCAAAATGACAGGTTTTATTTTATTGGAAAAAATTAAAATAAATAATTTTTGTATGTTGCTTTTTTTGTTCTTCAGTTTAATATGTAGTTTAATTATTCCAAAACAACCTGTTGAAGGAATTATTTCGATTGATATTAGACCTGAACGTACATTATCTAAAGGTGATACTGATATATCTGGTTTAACTGAATTAACAGAAAAATTCAATGTTTATGTAAGAAATATTGGTTTGTAATTGATAGATAAAAGAAAAACATTTGTAAATTATTTTAGATTCCCAAACCAATTCTTTTACCTAATTTTGGTCCAGCTACTGGTGGAACTAAAATTCGAATTCAAAATTTAGCTTTTGATAATAGTTCAGATTTATTTTCAACAATGAAAATCGTTTTAGGAAAACAACAATGTCATATAACTGAGTATGATTGTTTTCGAGTCATGAGCAAATGTAACTGATCTATTTATTTCATACGAAAATTTTTGTTGGTAATAGAACTCGATGAGTTGTTATCTACAATGCAAAATTAGGAATCAAACAGTGTTTCTATCTAGCAAGTGCAATGGAAGTCAGATGATCATTCTACACTATAACTCATCGAATTCTATTAGTAATAGAAATCTTGTGTAAAGAAACAATGGAAGAACAGTTGCTTTTGCTCATAACTAAATATTCTTAGTTGAAATGAATATATTTTTATTTCTAGAATAACTACAAGTGAAATTATATGTATAAATCAAGCATGTACAAATGATTTGGAACAATTAGAATTAAGTATTCAAGTAAATAATCAGATATGGCAATTAGAAAAAACATATTTTCAATGTAAAAGTGATCCAATGGTATTTGATTGGTATCCAAAAAAATCTATTTTAAGGTATTGGATTAATATTTTTATAAAGGAAAAACAAAAATACAATAGTTTATGAATATTTGTTTTTTTTTAATAGTGGTGGCTTTAAATTAGTTGTAAATGGTGAAAATTTAGATGTTGTACAAATGCCAATGATGAAATTTGTTTATAACATGTCGGATTATGAATTCATTTCAGTAAGTTTAAATAGAATATATATAATAAAAAGCAAAAAAACAATTCTTTTTATTTTTAGTTATGTGAATCGATTACAAGTTCACAAATGATTTGTTTATCACCTGGTATTGATAAAAATTTTGGTTTAGATCCACCGATTGATCTTTATGTAACATTTATTATGGATAATGTTAAAATAATACCTGAAGATGATATTTTAATAATTGTTCATGATCCTATTTATTATCCATTTAAAAATTATATTCAACAAATAAATTCAACAAATATAATCAAATTTGAAGTAAAATTAAAAACGAAAAAGAATTTCTTGTTTTTTATTAACTTTAAAAAAAAAATCTTTCCGTTTTCAAGGGTTCAAATCTTGCATCGACACATTCAATTGATTTAATTGATGTACGAATAGATAATAATAATAATGCTTGTATACCATTTAATTTAACAGATACTTATCTTATGTGTTTATTATCAAAATTTGCTTTAAATAGTTTACAAGATTTCGAAGCAAATGTTGAAGTATGAAACATAGGTTTTTTTGTTTAAATATTATTTGACGTTTTTTGTTTGTTGTATATGTCTAGGTTCGAATAGGAACAAATTTAACATTTTTAATTGGTAAAATTATCTTACAAAATTCTACTCAATCATCATTATTACCTGTTCCATATATAAAAAGACAAATTGGTTTATGGACAACGATTATTTTAATAATATTATCATCAATAATAATATTAAGTTTAATTTTTCTTTTAGTTATATTAATTCGGTGTCGTTATTTTCGTTTATCAGAAAAATTTCATCAACAAAATAGACCACCACAATTTTATCAAGATGTTTGGTGTGAATTAGGAAAAAAATGGCAAATTGATCCAAAATATTTAACAATAGCTGAAAAAATTGGTCAAGGATGCTTTGGTGATGTTTATAAAGGTGAATTAAAACAAAATGATAATAAAACAATTGAAGTTGCTGTCAAAGTTTTACGTGGTAAGATTAAAACAAAAGAGTTTTTTTCTTTTGAGTTGATGCAATTTTTCAATTCTAATAGAGTTTTCTTTGAAAAGAAGATATTATTGTACTAAGGAGGAGAGTAAGTAGGTAAATAATAATCAACAAATATTTATGTCTCTTATGAGTATGGAGTAATATAGAATGTTTAAGTTGTAAAGAATGCATACAGTATGAATCTCCTATTCAACCAGACTCACACCACTAGGGCCCTGCGGTTCCAAAAAAATTGGAACCGAGGACCGGATTTTTCTGATTCTCTTACCCGGAACCGTGAAATAAAAGCCGGTAGAACCGGAACCGAACTTTTTCTTGAGGGCGAGAGTTTCAAAATGTGCGGATGTTGCAAGATGCGCATTATATCAGTACCTTCCTTCATTTATTCATGAAAAGTTTTCGTAGTAATCCTGGTGTTCAAGAAAAAGCTCTTAAGTTAGTTAAAACGAAAATTATTAAACGCCAATGAACAATACTATCTACTACATTTACAACGACTACTCCACCATCTGTCTATACAGATTTACTTGATTCTCAATCGACAACATCAAAAGGTCTTCTTTCATACTATTTTGATATACGACAAAATTCCTTAATATTGTCAACAACAACGTATGAGTTATATGAATATATGCCATCAAATGTCCCATTTAGCGGACATGATGATGTTTTATAATCCCGCGACAATAGAATTTAATATTAACGATCTAATTTTCTATAACTCAAGATTTTTATGCTGTATAAGCATCGAACAACATAGTAGAGAGACTTTTCTCGTCTGCAGAAAACACAAATATCGATAAACGCATCAATTTTGGTGCAAAAAATACTCCTATTATTATTTTTTCAGAAAAATTTAGCATTATTAAAATCATGTGATAAAAAAAATTGATGAAGTTGATACAATTGAAATGAAAAGAAAGATGGTTGAACAGTCATCTTCTACAATCTCCTGTCCTAACTAAATAACAATATATTGCTACAACAACAAAAAAAAGACGTTTAGAATGAGTAACGAAGATGACATTGTTCGTTGTGATCATGATCGTGTAGAGGATAAGGAAATGATGAAGTCGATCTTTTTAGACCTTGTATACTATAAATATTTCATATGAACCTATTGTATATTAATGTTTTATATCATTCTTTGAGTTTTCTTTTATCTTTTGAAGTAGCTACTTATTTGATGAAGTAATAAACACGAAGAGTTCCGAAGATAAAATGTAGAAATTTTTAAATAAATCCAATGACTCGGTATTTTGTATGTTGCGGTAAAATCATCGGTTCCTTTTTCGGTTCCGAAAAAATTTTAGGAACCGAAAAAGGAACTGCTTTTCTTCGATTTCGCGAATCGGAACCGTCTGTTCTCGGGTAACGTTAGGAACCGCAGGGTTCTACACACCATATAATTATCGATAATTCAACAAAACTTTATTTTGTTGCTTTTACTTAATGAAAAGATCGATTTTAATGTGTATTCATTTGTTGCAACTTTTCGGGAATCTTATGCATTTCCAATGCATTCATTCATAATCCAACTAAATTTTATCTTCTAGCTAACCAGAAAACATTTCTAAGTATCGATCCACTTTTGAGTCGGGACTATGTATAATATATAGGGTTCTGACGAGCTATGAATGTCCTAAAATATGTCGTGCTAATAGTTTATTGGTACCAAGGTACTGTATTTTTACCGTATTTTTTAGCAGAATGCTGTGATCCCCTCAGGAATATCTGGAGAAAAGAGTTTCGACTTGAAGCTCTGCACAGAGATAAGTCTTAATGAGAATAGCTTATTGTAAAAGTTTCAGATTTTTCGATTGTATCTATTCTGAAATAAGAATGTCGGAATTTGCTTTTGTATATGAGCGACGAGAAAAATATGCTTTTGCCGTATCTTAGGATAGATGCAATCAAAAGATTTGAAACTTTTACAATAAATTATTCTCATTAACACCTGTCTTTATGAAAAGTTTTAAGTCAAAATTCGAAATTCAGTTTTTCTAATATTCCTGAGATGAACGACGGCATTCTGTTACAAAGTACAGTGTCTTGGCAATAATAAGCTATTAGCCCGCATTCTTTTCAGGGTACCTATAGCTAATTAGAGCCTACATGGTGCATATAGCCGTGATTCAAAAATGATTTGACACTTAGAAACATTTCCTTGCAAGTTCCAGTCAAATCTTTATTTGGAATAAAATTATAATTGAGACGAAATTTTGATGTTTTCTTTTCCGTCTAATTTATAATAAAGTCATTCCTTAAATTTTGATTATAACTGAGATAAGTTTTGCTTGTTACTCTCGCTAAATAAAAGGATTAACTCGATTTATGCAGTTCACGGCTCATATTCTATACGAAAATCGTTCAAATAGAAACTCTATTATAGTTCTAAAATAGCATCTAGTATTTCTTTTAAATAAAAATTCATTTCAATAAAATATATTTATTTTTTAGATCAAAATATTGCATCAATGCATGAATTTTTATTTGAAGCAAATCGTATGAAAGATTTTTCGCATCCAAATGTTCTTTCATTAATTGGTGTTGCATGGGATTCAATACGTAAAGCTATGGTACTTTTACCATATATGAAAAATGGTGATTTACGAAGTTATATATCAAATGAAAAAAATCGACCAACTGTAAGACAATTAATTACATGGG
The DNA here is from genome assembly GCA_905250125.1 of Rotaria sordida. NCBI lineage: Eukaryota > Metazoa > Rotifera > Eurotatoria > Philodinida > Philodinidae > Rotaria > Rotaria sordida. The sequence goes on from CAJNOL010000482.1 coordinate 118,044, forward strand.
GTATTCAAGTAGCTGATGGAATGGAATATTTATCTTCACTTAAATTTGTTCACCGAGATTTAGCAACACGAAATTGTATGCTAGATGAAAATCTTATATGTCGTATATCTGATTTTGGTCTTAGTCGAGATGTTTTTGATAGAGATTATTATCTTGTACCACGAACAACAACAAAAGAAAAAGATGGATTATCTATTCAAATACCACCAAGACGTTTACCTATTCGATGGCTTAGTCCTGAATCAATTGAAACATCAAGATATACAATTCAATCTGATGTGGTTAGTTAATAGATTTAAATGAAAATTTATTTATATAAAATTCGATTTTTTTTTCCATCTAGTGGTCATATGGTGTACTTCTTTGGGAATTATTGAGTCGTGGTAAAACACCATATCCTGGTATTGATAATGCTGATATTTTTTCATATGTTAAAAATGGTTATCGTCTTCCTCAACCTACTTATTGTCCACAATTACTCTATAAATCAGTAATGATTGTTTGTTGGCATGCTGATCCAACTCAACGTCCATCTTTTCAACAGCTTGCTCAAGATATTCGTAATATATTACATCAACTTGAAATAGAACAACAACAACATAAACTATATTTACAACAACAACAAACATCATCAGCTGATGATGATACAACTATTGTTGAACGATATTCAGCTGATCGAAGAATAAAACGATTATCAACAACATCAATGTCATCATCTGGAAGTATCGGTGGACAATATATAACAACACCTCATCGTCAATCAGAAAATATACAATTATTATTTGGTCGTGATGGAGATGATGAAGATGCATATGCTGTTGCAGTTAATTCAAGCGCTGATATTTTTAGTACGACTAGATTATTACCGAAGTATACAGAAACAAGCATTGCCGAAGATGCTTAACTTAATATAATGTATATGTATCTGTATGCATTTGTGATATTAATCATTGTATGGTTTTCTTTTTCTTTTCTCCGTGTTTCATTTCAGAATAGAAATTTTAAGGTTATATACATATATACACATGTTTTAAATCATAAAATAAAATAATTATAAACTTAATCATTGTATTTCATGCTATCTTGAGTTTAGGAGTGAAATATCTAATGATTTAGAATAATCTAATTGAAAATGAATTATTATTCATGAAAGAAAAAAAAAGCAATTTTAATAAAATTGGACATAATTCTCAATAACACTGAAGAAGGCATTATATTTAGAAGAAATTGTCGATATGAATGGATAAGACACTTCGCTAGTATTATGTGTCTTGCATGTAACACATCTCATCTTCGCTATTTTTTAATCTTCATCATTTATTGTAATCATGGATGGAATATGTGAAAATAATATATGTTATCCTTTTGTATTAGTGAAAATCTATGCTATATTTTGTCACGAAATATTGATGATGAGAATTTAAATTCAATGCATGCTTATGTCAATTATAACTTTGCTATACATGGATGTATAATGTATAGAATGAAAGCTATCCTTCTATGTTAACAATCTAAATAGCATATATGTGTGTGTGTGTTTTTTTTCAGTAACATTAGTGTAATGATTACTATTTTCGGATAATTGCATAAATATGTACACTTGAAAATAAATGCTTGTTTTAATCTATAGTCAAAAGAGATAAATAATCACTAAATTCATTATTTTCGTTGAACTTTAGATTTCCTGATGGGTGATACCTTCCTAACATTGTACTAATCTCTGATTACTTGAACATATTGATGAATTTCTTCCATCTTAATTACAATTCTATCTAACAAAAACTTTCAGATATGAGTCGTCTAAAGAGAAATATTTTCATTGAATTATTAATATAGATTAGTTGCCATTTTGTTTTATATAGTTGTTCGTTTCGTAACGGTAAGATGAGTGCTCGACAAATTTTAAATATAACGTAATAAATGTTCTCTAGATATGTACATGTTTGAGGAGAGCATGGTAAATTCCAATATTTAGAAAAATCAAATTTCTATACATCATTCTATCATTGATGATGTGTAGTTAAAATACATTTTTACACATTCAATTGAAGAAATACAATCTTTAGTTTAGTATTGGATTGAATCAAGAGATACATTTAATTATGAAATAAGTATAGAAATGATATATATTTTTTAGGTTTGCATTAGAATGGGTTCGGTCAAGAAGTTTATTTTTATTACAAAGGCATATAAGAATCAAAAGAATTTCTACACTTCATCTTGAACTATACACACTATTTCTATACTCTTTTTATATTAAGGTCAATCTTCTGCGCTTATGTCTCAAAGCATCGAATTGAATTTCTTAGAAACAGGAACTTAACATTTCATGTGTTTGAGCTTTTATATTGATGTTGCTATATTTTGATCTTCATATTAGAAGATTTAATTCTTTTCATTATCACTATTATATATAAAGATAATAAAATTAAGCAAAAAAGTTAATATGTGATTAGTTACTTCTGAAGATTTCGCAGTAACTCCTTGATTATCCTTTCAAAATTGTCGATTTCACTATTTGTCACATCTATCATTTTGAGTTTAAAATGATAATGAGAACAGTTGTTGTCTGTCAATGATGATATTAATGTTAAGTAATACTAAAACTAAAAAGAAGAATAAATTTTCATTCTATGTTACTCATTTTTGTGCTGTTTTTCTATTCGATATCAAATATGGACATTGAGCCGGTGCAAATGATGACAACGATAGTCATAAGAAAATTGCTGATTTTGTTTATTCGAATTATACACATAAATTATCTTTCGTTTTAGAAAATAAAATAAATATATTTCTATATAAAGTCCTTAGTAGTATCTTACACATAGAACAACTCAATAATTAGTTCCGACTGACGTTTAGCACATCTATAATGTACATTAACTTTTGTGATATGGGTTATTTTATATTCATTAGTGAAATGAATTTTCATTTGTCAGAGTTTGATCCAAACTAAATATATACTTTTAACAAATACTAAAGAGTTTACCGAGGAAAAAAACGATGTAGTAATGGATGAAAAATTGTGAAATCCTTTCATGTCTAATATTTGTCAAAAATAATCAAACATAGAAAAGTTTTATCGTTTGAATTTTGATACATAATCAAGTTTCTATAAAACAAAACACTCTTATAATCAACTAAAGTGACTTATGCATGTTTCTGAGATTTTCACAGAATATTAACTTTTCATAGAGTCTTTACGGCTTTGTGCGAACTATTGTAGTGAAAATAAAATTTATTCACTATGTTACATGATTTTTTTTTGTATACTTTTCGTTTATTGAGATATATTTAAAAGAAATTAATAGAAATATATAAGTTAAATATAATATTTGTATAAAAAAACTAATTCAATGAACATAAGTTCTTCATAATATATATTGGATTTTTTATTCTTCTTTTTTTGTTTGAATCATAAGTGTGATAAAAAAAGATAGATTATTCAAACATGCAAATATCAAATCATTCATCCCTTCTGATTTGTTGTGCATTAATTATTCCACATTGTTCTAAACCAATAGTTCTATACAGTTTTATTTTGATAATGTTTACGATCATTGGACATCTTCTCATTCGAAATATTTTTCGTAAATGATCATGTAACTCCGGAAGTCTAATTATACTCACGCAAGGACAAAGCAAAATGTTGATATATTGCATATACAATAAGTAATTAGTCAGCACGAAAGAGATTGTTTGTGATTATTAATTGAATGGCATTATAATATTTACTAAAAAGACGGTAGGAAACCAACAAACATTGTATAAAATAATTACAGTAACCAGTTATGTAACTATTCATGTGTTCTTTGTCAATACATGATTCCGCTGGATGCGTCACTTTTGTTGAAAAACTCCAATAACAAGCAGAATATTGATCATGACAATAATAATGGACATGGCAGCGTTCAGTTCCATAGCTAAAGTAACCCACGTGAAATAGAATAAGTACTGCATAAAAAAAAACGGTTCAAGGAAACAGCAGACAATTGGTATGTATCAAATGATAAATTTATGTTGGTTGAGTATAGTAGAGTGAAATTCAAACAAATAACGTTCTACACTACCGAAAGCCATTAGTCATAGTCCACTAGAACCCAAGGATTGTTCAAGTGTTCTCTATGTCAGACAGGACCAGTAAGAATTGTTAGTAATGCGTTTATTTTGCAGAAAATACTAATGACCTAGGTAGATCTGACATAGTTTGTAAGAAATTAATAGTTAAAAGATAAATAATGACTAAATTTGTTGATGGATGAAGAAGATTACGGCGCTGAATAAATTCATAAAAGAAATAAATTGAATAGAAAATAGATGAAACAAATAAAATCATAAGAATAATAAAAATAATCAAATCATCAGAAGCAGAGAGAAGAGAAGCCAAATTGTCAAGAAAGAGATACCATAGATCTGCTGACGTCGTACTATTTGTGGAAGCCATGTCGTAATAAGTGATTAAAAATGAAAGAGTATAGTATTATATATATACTTTTGGTTATATTGATCTGTCTGAGTAACTTTTCTTCATCAGTATATTAGGATTATTTTATTTATATCCATTTCGTTGTGATCATTGCTAACAAGCATTTTGAAAGAGTTTTTGATAATAAAACAAGAGATAATTATTCCGTGTTTTTGTTAATAGCGAAGTCAAGAGATTGTTAGAGGAGGCTCAGCTTCATCTAGAAACGAAACGATTCGATATTACAGGCGAAGAAGAGACTTGTTTTTTCAGTTTCAAACGAGAGATGAGCCTATCCTACAAATTTTTTCTGACTTCATCACTAATTTCTGTTAGTATTGTGTAGCCACTACAAGATTTCTCATTACGAATCTATATGAAATCATCAAAAGTAAATCTGTAAAAACGTATTCGAACTTACATTCTAATAGTCATTTCATGTGAAGGATCTACAAAGATTTCGACAGAGAAACTCTAGAAAATTGTAAAAACTTGGAAAACGACACTACAATGCTCGAATTATTCCGATTCTAGATAGAAACGAACATTAGGTACGATTATTTTAGTCTTACCTTTATGTTTAGACCATTTTCTGAAGTTTCCATATTGAAAAAGCATGAAACTCACTGTCGGAAACATTCATATAAGGAATTCTTTGTAATAAGATAATTTGTTTTTTAATTAAAAATGTAAATAAATTGCATTTTTTTGTCGAATAACAACCCGATTGTAGAAGTCTAGAAGAAAAACCGTATAATTTCATTGCTTATTAAATACTAAAAAATTTCAATCGGATTTACCAATTTTCTTTTCACTAAAGAGGTGCATAATGTCATCAAGAGTTCTTCTCATCTTGACCTAATCATAAAGATCTCAAATTTATACTGCTGATTTGATAAATATCAAACAAATTGCTATAGAAAATCACATTATGCATGCAATGTAATTGAAGCACAAAACTTCTTTTTTTCAAAGTTTAAATGCTATTATTATATATCACAACAACGCACTTCTTTTGATGTATATCTCACATGATATTTTTGATAAAAATCACAAAATACTGCTGATTAAAATTTTGTTTCTATCCAAATTCCAGCATTATAAACATGCTTAAGTCAATGAATTTTACTGAAAATAAATTCACATATTTTTACTCTATATTCTATATTCATTCTTTATATTTGTATTATTTGAAAAATTACAAGAACAAGAAATATATTTTTACATTAGAAAAAGAAAAGAAAAGAAATAAACTAGTTATATATAATTATCATTTCATCGTAGAATTGTTCGTTGTGATTCTAATAATTTTTCTCGTTCTTCAATCATTGTTACTGCCTATTTATAAAATAAATTTACATTATCGTAAATTAAATTCTTATTCATATACCCTTACCCAACTAAAAAAAGCTGCTAAACCAACAGAAATTTCACTAACACGTATTAAATCATAATTTCTTAATATATCTTTTGCTTCATGTGCTTTATCAACTGTAATACGAAGAGGATTGAGTTCATAACATCGACGACGTACACTTTCTTTTCCTAGACGACCTAATAAATTTTGAATTTGTGTCCATTCCTATAAAGAAACAAAAACAAAAGTCTATCACTAAGATACAGTTCTTCAATTATTTTACTTGTATTTCTTTTTCTGAATGTCCAAGAAGTAAAAACGTAGCACGCATTACTGTTGACACTTCATCCGGTGGTTTAGTATAACTATGTAATTCAGCTATTGTTGCTTGATTAAGACGAAGTACTCTAATTCTAAATTAGGATAATAAAAAATATTTGAATATGAATTGTTCTTTTTGTTTTTTTAAAGGAATTCTTTACTTCATATGTTCAATTTTCATTAAACGATTTAATAATTCTAAAGCTCGTTCACATTCATATTTTAATTGTTGAAAATAATTATGATCTTTTACTTGTTGAATAGCTTCTTCAAGTGCTGGAATTGTTCGTTCTTCAATAGCTGCTAATAAATCTATAGATAAGAAAAATAATTTTAAATTCGAATATACATTGTATTTAAAATAAAAACAAAAGAAAAGAAAATACCAACCTCGACGAATTTTATCAAAATCGACAACATAAGGTGATGCTTGTGGAAATGAAAAAATATTTTGTATATGTAGTGGTGGAGTAATAATTTTTTCTATTGATGGTGTTACTGATTTTTCTTCTGATGGAGTTATTGGTTTTTCTAGTGTTGGAGAAATAGTTGTAGCAGGTGGTGTTGGTATGCGAGGAAATGGTTTAAGTAAAGGTGGTGTAAAAATTGGTATTGCTGTATCATCAGCCGAAATTGGTATGGGTGAATCATGTCGACTAATAGATTTGATTTCTTGTACTTCATAGGATTTATATGGACTGAAATGATGTGAATTTGGTTCAACTCTTTCTTTTATAATATCTTCAACTGATAACAACAACAAAAAGAAAGAAATATATTTTAACAGAATAAAATATAAATCTTACGTAAAAAATAGATCAATGTCATAAGAGCAAAAAGAGAAAGAAGAATCAGAAGAGCGGCCAGAAGTTGACCTAATGTGCCTTTACAAACAAAAAAAAACACACCATTAATATTCAAAAGAAATAAATTGATTTGAATTTTACTTCTCGATTGTGTCATACAACATATGATAACAGCAATTAATACAACAATTTCGACAAGTATAATAATTAGTACTGATATAAGATGAAGTTTACGAAGAATTTTTTCTGAATTTGAATATAATCGTTTTTTTTTTAATTATTTTTGTTTTACTCTATTGAAATTATTTACCTTTCCGAGTAATATAAATAAAAGCGGCTACTGATGTCATAACCAATAGAAAAGCCATTGATGCTAAAGAAATAGTTACAATAGATAAACGTCGATTATAACTAACAACTGTTGTTGCCGTTGTTAATGTATCGTCAATCATACTGTTAACAAATAAATCTTCTTTCAGTAATGATTCTTTCAAAGAATAAAACAATTTACTTTATATAGAATTGTTCACTGTAGATATTCTTCTTTTCGTTTTTTTATTTTGTTTACTTGTTGATAGGCAATAAGTTGGCCAACGGATAAGATTGTTCTTCTCTATTCGTTTGTGATTACGTCGATACAATAAAGAGAAAGAACAATCACAAGTTCTCTGAGTATGTCTTTCTCCTTCTTAGAGTTCGAAGGATGAAATATGAAGAGTGAAGAGAGAAATAGAGAGAGAAAGAGAGAGAGAGAGAGAGCGGCATCGCAGACTATTTGCAATTAGAATATGAGAGACCTATCGACAATATGTATCGATAGGTAGGCACACGCACAAAGAAGAATGATGAAATATGTCGGTTGTCTTAGTTACTTTGCGTGTGCATGTGTTTGTATAGTCATAACTAAAACAACACTTGTACATTCAATAAGATATAAAACTAGTTAGTTAAACATTAAATATTTCCACATTAACACTTCAAATCTAATGTATATACCATAAATGACGAGAATAACAATGATGTAATTATTATTATTATTTCATATTTCTATATTAAAGAAAGAAACATCAAATTGATGACGAATAACTTTGATATTCAAATCTATTATAAGATTATAATAATTTTTTTTTGTGAAGGAGAAAAGAAAGGAATTATTTAAAATAAGATTGAATTTTTTTAAATGTTAAAATTCAATGAATATAAAAATTTATGACAAATATAATTCACTTCGTAATATATGTATATACTTAAGATAGATTATGGTTTTTTTGTGTAAAAATTAATCCCATTTTCTTTTTCAATTCAAGTTTTAGAATCTATTGCAGTTGATTATGTATTTACTCTAATACATTACGACAATATACGTTTCTATCATAGATCGTTTACATATTATGATCGTATTTATACCTTTTTTCTTTGTGTTGATTATGTTGAACAATCAAACTATATATAACTGATCGAATCTCATCTATATTCTACCACAATCGAATATACTTATATACAAATATAGTTTATTTTATTAACTTCTTATGTAGATGATTTGTACATGATGTCTAATATCTAATTGTCAACAAACTTTTTTTTGAATAAGATCTACTCTTATCGAATACATGTATATATATGTGTGATACAGAAGAAGAGAAGCTGATTTGAAATTGAATACTCAATTATTTTGAAAGAATAGCATCAGCATTAAAAACTGACATTTATTCTTTAATGTAATCAAATATACGTAATACTTTGCAAAACATGAAGATTAAAATATAATTAGTTTTTTATGTGTTTTATTGAGGATATATAGTCATAAATTGAAAATTCAGTTCTTTTCTTTATTAATTTCGTTGACATGTAAGGAACTCTTTAAAAAAAAAGAAGTCTTCGCCACATAATATCATTCGTTCTCTTTCATCCATTAATAACAATATCTGAATCATTATAGAAAGGTTGATTGGTTAATTCAATTTGTTTTATTCTTTTTTTGTTTTGTTATCTCGCTCAAGATATCCATAGATAAATCCCATTCGAGACTAGGACTATTATTTCTCAGCACTCGTATTGATCAAATCTATGTCATTGATTTTGTTTTTTATATAGCTTTTTTTCTTTCAATGAAAAGCATATGCTTTGTGTAGGACAATATCTGTATATAATCATGTTTTACAACTAAGTCGAGCATTAACTTTATATGTTTAATCATTAGTCTTTTCATTAAAAATTTTAAAATTTATTCAATGAATTACTTCATATGTTAGTATCCCTATTGGTTTTTGTAATTATTCATGATTGATATTAATGGAAATATTACTGTTGATTAGGAATTCCTGTAGAAAATAAATATTAAATGCAAAAAATTTTCTTTATTGATTAATGGATATTTTTATTTGCTTTTATTAATAGATGATGTGGAAAAATAAATCAACACAAGATCTGTCAATGAATATTTGTTTTTTGATCTGATTTTTTCCTTGAAAATTATGCTTATTTTGATATTCAAATGGATTAATTGTATTGTTTACTATCATCAAAATTAGATTGTTCACATGAATTTGAAATTTTTGATGAGTTTCTCAAATAATTTCACAGTTTGTTTTTTTTCCAAACATTTGTTTTTTTTAAAAATTTGTCTTTTTGTTTCAGTTTTAATGATCATTCAATTTTATTACATGATGAACATAATATGAAATCATTTAAATTTTAAGTGATATTGAATTATGATCTCAAAATATAACACAGATTAGTTATTATTCAGTTTGGGTTCGATTTCAAATTAAACATTTTTTCCTTTTTAAATTGTTTTGGTATATTTTTAGGCAGCTTTGTGAAGCGATATAACAATTGAATATCTTCAATTTAATTTAAAAAAAATGCTATTAAATCATTTTAAAAATGAAAATTGTCAATCGTCTATACAAGAAAATGGTCATCAATTGTAAAAAAAAACAAAATTCATTGATTTTATTATTTAAATCCTGTTATTCTTTAGATTAAATCAAAATCCAATTCATAAAAATAACTTTTTCTGTTTACATCATCGTTTAATGTTTAAAATAAAACAAAAAAAAAACATAATTTCAATCAATTAAAAAATCTATAAGTAGGTACTCTAATCACAAAAATATTACATATTATATTCAAGTAAAGAACTATTTTATTATTATTATTTGTTTTATTTAATATTTCTAGGAATCATTAGAACTTAATTTAAATTCCAATGATGAATGTCGAGATGACTATGAAAAAAACCAACAACAACTAACTGTCATTGATTGTCTTCTTTAATCATCATCTTTATTCGTACTTGATAATAATATCGAGAACAAATAATGTAACTTAGAAATAATCCTATTACTATTTTCTTTTTTTATCGAAAGATAAATTATCAATAATACAAAAAAAAAATGTAAGTGAAAATGCCATTTAATCTATTAATTCATTACCCAATACTTTAATAAATAATGAAACACTAACTAAACAAATTAAATATGCAACCAATTGAAAATCTCTAATTAGCACATATATCTATGGAATAAGAAAATGATTCAATTTTGCTTATTTCATTTTCTTTTTACTGCTTTCATTGTCATTATGATATATTCGACAAGTATGCTATTGTCTAGTACCTTTTAGTCTGACTGATTGTTATGCTCGTTCACTCATATATATGCGCGCATGCATCCGTTATAAAAATAAAGAAGAAAAAGACCGACCGTAATGAATGCTTCTAAGGCTTCTTTTTTCGAATTTTTACCGAGTGACAAGAAAAAAAAAGACCCTGCCTACGCATGCATAGCAGTGACCCAGCACCCGGAAAAAAAAGAGAAAGGAGGAAAAGCGAACATAAGGAACAGAAGGGATGTCGATGTAGTAAATCATTCGTCGATATAGCAGAAGAACAAGCGAAGTCTTCTATTCTATGAGCTACCACTCGACATAGCATAGGGCATTAGTTGTAAATTGATTTACCCTTGCACTTGATCATGCAGCTACAAGAGCGTATTTTGCAGGTATTATTCAATAAATGTTTTTCAAGTTATAGCCAAATAAATATTCATAAATATTAATTTTATTCATCTATTTAGCTAATGAAAAATAATTCAGATACATTATCATTAACATATACAGAATTTTGTCATATTAGAAATGTTATAACACGAGCTGAATTAGAAAATTTATTATTTAATGAAAAACTTTATACTGAAGTCGCCAATAGCAAAGTAAATTTAATCGAATTCATGAATTTTCTTTTTTTTTTTTTAATTAATTTTTTATTCATTTAGTTATGTTTCACATGTCGAAAAGTTCATTTTAATTTACTTACATTCACATTTGGTATTCAATGTAATGTTTGTAAACAGAAAGTTTGTCGAAATTGTGTTACACAAGTAGGAAAAAAACCTGTGGTTTGTTTTTCTTTTCATTTTATAATTTACATTTCTTTAATTAGATTGCTCTACCGAAAGAAAGATTAAATGATTTACCAATTCAAGCATTTACTCCATTAACATTAACAAAATCATTATTAGATGCAGATAGATGTCATTCACTTGATGTGCAGTAAGTATTTATATCAAAACAAAGTTCGGTATTTATAGTTGATAATAGCTATAGGGAATTATAATAATACTTATTTTTTCATATATTTTTGGTAAATATATAGTTATAGGAAAGCAAATAAAGAGTTTAATATATATATATATATATATGAAAAAAAAGAATGATTCATTCGAGTCTATTAAAAAATAAAAATGTTTTTGAATAGAAAAAATATTTTTTTTTGTTTTATTTGAAAGCTTTTTTATATATATTTTTATTATAAATGCAGACACAATTGTTTTAATATTCCATATTTATAGGGCATGCCTAAAAACTTTCTGTTTACTTTGAAGTTTTTTCTTGCTAGACGTTAAACGTATCCGGATTATTTGCTAGTTCAATATTCATAAAAGGGTAATTGAGGTTGTATAATAGCAAATGATGTTAGGTACTTAAGTTATAATAAAAGCGGAAAAAACAAATTTTTTACAATTATCATCTTTCAAATTATCGTTGAGTAAAAGAAAAAAAGCTCTCCATTTATAACTCATACATTAATGTAAATATCTTTTATTAAATGAACAAAAATTAGACATAATTATGTCACTATCTATTCTAATATCTAATATTCAAATAAAATGTCAAAGAAAAAATTTTAATTCTTCATAATCCTGTGAAATACATTACGAAGATTTTTTTTACACTCCTTCTCTCTCTCTCTACTTTGCAAGTTATTTTGTTCCCTAAAGAATTGTATTAATAGTTTTCTTTTTCTCTTAAAATAAAATTCTTAATCGATTTTAGATCTCCTCTAACACCCACAATGAATTATATAAATTATGATGATTATGGATCACGTCGTTGTTCAACACCAGGCAATGCTCATAAACAATCTAATACAACAAAATGGCAAACAGAACCAATTGATATATGTACAGATTGTTTTTTTCTTTTACAACAAATTCGAGAAAAATTTCGTCAACGTCATATATCACCTACAATAACAAAACATTCAGTTTCATCAAGATCATCATCATTTAATCGTTCACATCAATTATCATCACGTTCAACATCAAATTATAATCTTTCAACATCATCATCAACATCATCAATAGCTACATTATTAGCACAACAACAACAACGTTCATTAATGTTTACAACAAATTCAATTTATTCAAATTTAAAACAAACAAAATCAGCACAAGATTTATCAGTACAAAATTTATCATTAAATAATGATTTATTACAAACATCAACAACAACAACAGCAACAACAGATGCAATCAATAATGATATAAATGAAAAAGTTAGTCTATCACGACATAATCTTTTTCTTAAACTTCAACCAACATATGATATTAAATTTGATAATATTAAAACACGATAATCGATAATTTTTTTGTCTAGTCGTATTTTTTTTTCTTTGTTCTTATGATTCGATTTATTTTTTCATGCATATCTTCATACATTCATTCATTGTATTGTATGTACTCAATGAAAGAAAAACAGATTTTCTCGTTGCATTCATTTTACTTCTCTAGAACCTATTGTATTGACTAGCCTTTAGAATATGCTGAATTATTTTATTATTCATGTGCAGTAATATATAAAAATGTTTTTCTTTCTCTTATGTATATATCAAAGTATGTAGAACATTTTGTTGTTTCTTTTTTTTTCTGATATGTATAATAAATATATGTATGAATGTGAAATTTAATAGAGAAATACATTTGAATATTCACGTCTAAATTCATTTCATTTTTAAAGATTTATCATAGATTATTATTCTTCGGTACTATCAATAATTGATCAGTGTTACAATCATAACTAATATCTAACCACAAGGTATGTAATATAATGCAAAAAAAAAAACCATTAATTATCATTAATATAACATGAAGAATGTTGTTAATTGATAGTATAAGACTGGAAAGAAAAATTTAATAAAAAAAAAAGATGGTCTATATTTAGGACTAAAGTTATTTACTTTTATATCCCATTCTTGCTTTTCTTTTTATATTTGAAAATATGTTCGTTAGATTCAAATAAAAATAATTTAAAATATTCATGAGTATAATATTTCCGTGAAATAATTTTATACGAAAACTAAATTATTCTATTAATACTTTAAAAATTTCTTATCTAAAAACTAATTATTTTTATAATTATTTTCATTTTTTTTTTAATAGGAGTTTTCAATTAGTTATTATAGTTTCGTTTCAATTATATAGTATCTAAAACAAGTGTAATGTCTGTTTATCGTCAAATTGCAACAGCATTATGTCTAGGCGGCATTGGCCTTTCATTATATGCATTCTATATTGAAATACGTAAAACAAATGATCCATCTTATCGAGCTGCCTGTGATATAAGTGAACGTATGAGTTGTTCACGTGTATTAACATCTCGATGGGGTCGAGGTTTTGGTTTATTTAAATCTGATTCATTATTTAATATACCAGATTCATTATTTGCCTTGATTTATTATTGTTTATCATTAATTCTTAATCGATCATATACATCGAAAACAATAGCTCGTTTACGTGTTTTTCTTTCAATAATAACTAATCTTGGTTCAATTTATCTTGGTTATATACTTTATTTTGTTTTACATGATTTATGTCTTGTCTGTTGTGGAATGTATGTACTTAATTTTATCATATTTATTTGTAATTGGAAATTATTAACAATGACAAAAGCAAGCAAACATAAGCAGAAGAAGAAACAATAGGCATACATACATACATACACACACACACACACACACGCACGGACTCATAAAAAAGAGGAGAGAAAAAAAAAGAAGAGAAAATATCTGACAATTTGCTTTACTCGCGTTTGTGTTCATACTCCTCCTCAAGAAAGAAAAAGCATCATCGTTTTTCTGTTCTTATTTTCTTTTT